>VZSE01001754.1:200514-284437 GCA_013398275.1 Promerops cafer | reverse complement strand
TGTCAACCTCCCCCCTTCGCCCCCGCGGGCGATTTTTTTCCACTCGAGAGTCACGGACGAGGAGGTCAGGGAGAGGGGGAAACCTCGTAAATTATTTTTTTCCTGCTTTCCGGGCCGGGCTGAGCGTGTGTGTGCGGGGAGGGACAGCGGGGACCTGCCAGAGCCTCCGGGGCTCCGCGCCGCGGGATGCCCGGTGATGCCGTCCGGCGGCTCGCCCAGCCGGAATCCCGTTTAAGGAGCGAGGGGAGGCGGCCGCGGAGCGCTCGGTGGCCGGGAGCGCGTCCCGCAGCCCCCGCCGCGCTCCGGCCCCGCTGCAGCCGCCGCTCCCGAGCCTGGCACCCCCGGCGCTGCGGTGCCGACCTCGCCGTGCCCCAGAGCGTTCCCTTCCCCGCACCCCCGTAAGCCCAGCGGCGGTGGAGACCTCCGACCCCGCAGCTTCCTCGCACCCCAGAACCCGTCCCGGCCAAAGCAGCCTTCTGCCCAGGCCGGGAGAGAGCCCCGGCCGTGGGAACCCACCGCGCACGGAGCGGGGGAGAGACGGGGGGCGGCTGCCCCGTTTTGATCGCTCGGCTTGGATGCAAATGATGCCAGAAAGAAGCTGGCCTGAACTAAACTAAACCAAGTGGAAAATAAACTGTGGAGATGTCAGTTCCTTATATTAACTGTTACAATTATTTATTATTTACTTTCAAACATGACTCGGCTGATGCATCCGCTCTTACAGCAAATCACTCTTCACAAAGGATCAAAACCAACCTGGCAGAATTCACCAAACAGACTAAACAAACGACAAGAAAAAATACTGCCTCAATGGCTAAACTTTTTGTACCTCAAAAGAAACATCATTAGTGTTGATGTTATAGTTTCTTAGATCTCTTACTTGATATGCTCCAGCACGAAGACCTCCTTGAAAACAAAGTTGTCTCAATACTAGTTGAATGTGATAGGCGCCAGGAGAATGCCTAAACCCAAGCCAAGAATTAGTTTGAACATCCATCTTATCTGTTTTGTTAGGATTATGAAATCACACCCTCTATTTTTATTGTTATTACTAAATATTTTTACTGAGTGGTTCCTGACAACATTAAATCTTGATACACAAAATCAATGCGGAAAACATGTAAGACTAAACATATAAACCCAGAAACAAAGCGGCTGACAATGCTGTTTTTGTATTTCACATATTTATATGATCATTTTTATCATTAAAGTTAATTCAGCTGAGAAATCCCAGATGGACTCCTCCTCCTATCAGGCAGTAATTTCAGCCTCACTGAGTTCAAAGACAGTGTTGACTGAGGGAAACCTTCAGGACTTAACCTACATGGTCATGTTCATGCCATGCCTTTTGATAAAATCACTCTAACTTGCACCAGAATGAGAGCTGAGCTTCATGCTACATCTCAGGGGATGATGTGTGACATTTGTAACATTTTCTAGCCATTTCACCCCAAAGGAGTCAAGGTGTTTGTCCCAAAGGACATCACCACACAGGTGATCCAGCCCTAAAACTATCTATACAACCTCTGTTTCTGTCTCTGAAGTCCAAAGCAGCCTCAGTTCTGGTGCAGACATGGGACATTGGTTCACGGGCAGGTTTCCCACCAGGTTAGAGGGATCTCACTGAGCTCCTACTCCTCGTCTTGTTTTTCGAGTCACGCACAGAGACCAAGGCTTAAATGGCAGAGACGCCATGACTGTCTTGTCTCAGACTGTCTAGACATGGGTGAGCTCTCTCTGGGCCCCAATCAGCTCTGAAAGAAAAGATCTTCTTCCAGCCCAGGCTGTGCCCAAGCCCAGCGCCAAGCACCCAGCTCAGGTTGGACATAGAGGATAAAAATCCCCTGATGGATCCACTCCTTCCATCCTTAGTGGATCACGCTTCCTTAGTGAAAATCACGCGTGCCTTTGGAGGCTCCCACATCTCCCAGACTGAGAATTTCTCCTCGCAGTACAACTATAAAGCAGCAAAATCTCTCCTGCAGCCTTCCACCAGTGTGAAGTTCTGGGAGATGAAAGATTACAGAGGTGGTACACAAGAAGTTAAAAATTATTCAGGTGCCTCAACCCCTTCAGATGCCCTTTAAGCCCCTTCCTTAGGCATACAGAAGCTTTTTAAGAATATGATTCCAACTGATGTTGCAAAGGGATTACATGGGGCAGGGAATGGAACCCACAGCTTCCATACCCAAGGCTAAAGTAACCGGAAAACAAACCTTTCTGACATCAAAATGTTGGTACTATTTTTAAGGGGTTTTTTTTGAGGGGCTTGTGAGTGCCTGAAAGAAAGTCTGAAACCGTGCTGTAGGCTTCATCCATCTCAATCCCAATACCATAGCAGAGGCATAAATGTAAAATATTGATACAAGAAAAATAATTAATATTTCTGAAATAGCTTCTAGTTTATCAGAAACAAAATCTCATGTTGTTTTCCCAACACTTCTACCTAAAAAAGGAAACATGCAGAGCTGTGTTTTTTCTTCTGGGCTGGCTGTAATTTGCAGGATGATTGAATAGTCTGAAAGTCAACAGCCCCAGTTTGCTCCTGCACCCCACGCTCCTGAGACAAGGCTGTGGGAAAACAGCTTTCTGGAGCTGACAAACAAAAATAAATGCTAAGCAACGAAATACGTGTTTCCACATGGCCTGAGAAGCAGCCTAACAGTCCATTTGTATCCCAGTTGTCCCCAAAGCCCTGTTTCCAGACCATGGCTTTTCAAATTTTGCATAGCTGTGATGGTCTAGTGAACATCCATCCCCAGAGGGATTTTCCTTATGTCTCCAAAACCACAAACTGGACTTTTCCCAGCTTTTTTACCTCTTTTCTCACAGGAGCTGCTCACCTCCGCTATCACAGACCTCCATTTCCCTGCACTGTCTCCCTTCCAACTTGATTGTTTGGCCTTTTCTTTTCCCCTGCAGATGACCTGGGAGACACAGCACCTTCAGACTGTCATTCCCAACCTGTTGCAGTGATTTTTTTCCCAACTGCAGGTGGCAGCCACGCAGCCGGGTTCCCCGTGACACCCAGCACTCCCCGGGGCCGCAGTGATCCAAGCGACTCATGCTGGAGCAGTGCCTTGCCCGAGGAGCACGAGGCCCCGTGGCACGGGTCCATGGGGACATGCCGCCGGGGCGGAGGGCGTGCGGGGCTGGGCGGCTCCGCGCAGCTGACGGAGCACGTGGAGGTGAGGGAAGGGCATGACCAGGATTAGCACATTCCCCCCACCTGCCACGCCATCCGTGCAGCCCTCCTCTGGTTACCCAGCCACGTGCGGTCAACCTGAGCATCCCTGCCGGCTGCCTGGGAAAAGGGGGTTGCTCTGGATGCAGGGAAAGGTAAGTAACGTGATTGACGGGCCAGAGGGCAGGTTTCCCTGGGTGGGTCAGTCCTGATAAAGCATTTGGCGTGTGACAGGGCAGCACAGGAAATGCCACAGCTGGGAAGACAAGGAGCACAAAACGCACTTTTGCATTTGCCCAACACCAGAGTCACTGCGCTGCTCCATTTGGGTCTGTAGTTAAGGCTGAAATGGTGTTTTTCAGAGAAAGCAGACATGTATGAGAGCAGAATCACTACCTTCCCTATATGTGGTTACTGAGACCTAGCTATAACCTAGATAATATTTAGAGGGGATGAACAGGCAGATGGAAAGATCAAACAGGGTGATACAGTACGGAAATCTATGTCACGTGTAAATACACATTTAGTCCCTTAGAGTATGTTTGCTCTAAGCAGTTTTGCAAAGAAACAAATGGTTCATCATATGCATATGGTTCATTTTTATACCTGAAGCATGAATGCCAATGTCTGACAGAGGGAAAGGATGGCAACAGCGTTAGATGTCCTATCATCTAAACCTTGGGTCCTGTGCAGAATGCTGGGAGGTCCCACTTCCCCATGGCCATTGTACCAGGGCTTTCATGGTTTTCCACAGGCACAAATGATCCCTCTGCTATCTTGAGGTCTCTGTGTTGGTCTGAAGCACCACCAGGAGAGAGTTCCCAGCCCTTTCACCGAGGACCGGTCGCACACACTGGCCAGCCTCACTGTGCCTGGAGAATGTGCTTGGATTTCTCATTGGTGCTAAATCTGCACATGACAGCATCTGCAGGAAATCATTTCCACCATTCCCAGTTGGGTAGGAGGCTCTATCTCCCTTGGCCAGGTTAGGCACGCTGTGGCAGCACTTCCTGGCACCGGGGAAACGTGACAGCCTGAGCAGAGTCCAAGAGGTGCTCGGGGAATGCCAGCACAGCCCAGCCCAGCCCAGCCCGGCCCAGCCTGGCCCATCCCAGCCCAGGAGGATGCATCTCACTGGCAGTGTGAGTCCCTCACGCTGCCTTCCCAGCAGCTGCCACATTAATTTCAAGGTCTCAGTGTCTAGGACACACTACTCAGCTGCTTAGCTCATGTCTCCAAGGTGGGTGACAGTAGAAGAAAACTTTCTCCAGGCTAAGTTGAACTCTCTTCCTGAAGGCGAAGCTCACTTGTGCAGGAGAAACAGCATCTCACAGCAGCACCATGAAGTACAGACCAATATTCCCTGGGTAACAGCTTCAAACAACCTTCTCTGCTCCAAAAGCATATGTAAGAAGGTCCTAGTATAATAAAATACTACAATCCATGCAAAATTCTCCTTCCTTGCAGGAAAGGTAAGAAAAAGGAAGGGGTTTAGATCAAGCAATCTAGATGGAAGAACACACAGAAGGTTTTAGACATACAGGGCACAGACCTTGTCTGCTTTTTCTGACTTCTCTCCGTAGATCTAAGAAAAGATACTGCATCTCCAACAAAATCTAAATCCCCTTCTACCCAACAACTACACCATGATCACAGGAATAAACCACATCTGAGCACTATTTCCACACTCCTGGAAGGTGCTCACCTGTTCAAGATGAAGAATATGGTACAAAAGGCTTGTGGCAGACTAGGTTGTCATTTGTTTAAAAGAGTTATACTCCTCCTTTTGTAATTGTATCTCATTCCTCTTTTTCATATCCCTTTGCACACTCTGTACTTCTTTCCACTCTAAAATATTTGAAGGCAACTCTGTGGTTGTTCAAACTACAAGTAGTTAAAGTTTCCAAATGTTCTCCATAAACACATCCTTCCTCAGGCCTCTTATCCTTTATATCACTCAACACTGGTTTCTTGGAGTCAGTCTGACACTGATGTATGAAGGATTTGATTTTGCTTTCCTTCTACATCTGGCTAGAACAAGAATAATCCCACTGGAGCCATTGGAATCATTCTAAGTGAGAAAAAAACCTGATCAAACCAACAGACTCATAGGAGCAGCCACTATTCAGTCCAGGTAGGCTGAGCTGAAGACTGAATGCAACCTTTGAATCTAAATATCTCATTCTGGGAGGAGACCATAATTTTGAAGGCCTAAATCTCCTTTAACTTCTTCCTCACATCATCTTCCTGTTCAAGTAAATTTGTATACATTGATGCTGCGTTTAGCAAACAAATGTAGCAAACATGAAAGAAGAGTTGTGAAAAATAACAAAAGAATAAAAAAGCCCAATATCAACAGACAGAATGAAAAACAGAAATGTCAAGTATTAATTGCTGAACAGACGTGAGGAATGTTAAGGGAAACTGTTTGGGGATTTATGTTCAAAAAAATAAGACAACTTCCCAAACTATTTCCTTTCAAATCTCTCAGCGTTTTCCATAAATTCCATGTGCATGTGTGGTGCTCTCTGATAACATACAAATCTGCATGCACAAACTGTTTTGAAATGTTTGTACAGTTTCATCCAAAAATATGACTATATGTTTGTGTTTTAATTGTCAGCAATGGCAGATTAGGCAAGAGCCACATGCATCATGTCAGGGGCACTGACTAAGTTTAGGTGGTACAAGCACAACCTCCCCCCTTTCTGGCTGGGTCTTGATAACAAAGAGAAACCAAATTATCTGGAGGACGAACCTGCAGTAAAGCAGCAGCACAGCCCCTGCTCTCAGTGACAGGGGTGCTGGCCCAGACAAACCCCCTGAAACCAATAAAGCCAGATTCACACGAGTGGAACCAGGAGCAGAACTTTGCTGGTTTCCAGGTCAGATGTCAGAGTTTTTTGCAACTCTGCAAAAAAATTAAGCCTTTTGGTGGGGGGTAGGTGGGGGGAAGAGGGACTGACACTTTGCCTCAATCAGTGTTGTTTGAAATGTCTTTCATTTATTAACATTCTTGCTGAAGCCGAACTTTAGTTCCACTCTATCAGGAGTATAATGCAGCTGCATTCTCTGGATGGGAACACCTCCAAAAATATGTTAACTATACAGTCGACAGCTATGTCTTGTTTACTCTCATGCGTAAAAACCACACGGCAATGGTCCTCATAGGAAATTTCTATCTGTATGCAAACAGAAACAACAGGAGAGACTGGAATGGGATGCTTGCTGAGAAATGGGGTGGGAGAGCTGTGCTGCCCTCTCCCCAGTGGGCATCTTGTTCCAGCCTGCCTGGACTGGCAGGAGCTTTGTTTTGCCCAGGGTTTGTCTGAGAAACTCTCCTTGATTCCTTCAAATAGAGATCCAGCCAGGGCTGCTGTGGTACAGGAACAGAGTTTGCAGGGAAGGTGCATTCATCACCTCAATGCTTTCAGTCTAGGACATTCCTCTCGGAGATGCAATCTTCTGAAGCTTGTGGATGGCCCTCAGCCCATGCAGCCACAACACCACAACGGCTCAGCCGTGGTTTTATTCGTGATGGAGGATGAGCTGCCCGTGGGGGAAACCCTGAAGTCAGTGGGGACTTCTTGGCCCTGCAGTTGCTCAAATGTTCATCAGATGTTGTCCTGGTGTTGTGCCCATGGCTTCATCAACAGCACTGTTGGGGTGGCTGCGTGTGCAGGGCAGGGCTGGGGGGAGGACTCTCACACCAGGAGGACAAACCTTGATGGACCTGAGGAGCTCTGCCCGCTTGTCCACAGCCCAAGGAGGATGGATACAAACTCCACCATGGCATGATGCACCAGACACTACGTGGGGAGCATCTGGCCCACCCTCCCCAGGCACAGGGAGGGTTAAATATTAACCACACCAAGTCTGGTGGGCAGCAGCCCCCTCACCATCCCCAGCAAAGGGAAGAGCAGAGAGCACGCTAAGGAGCCTTGGAAATATGCAAGGAGCTGCCAGCGTTTGCTGCCAAACACTTTTATCTTTCGACAAAGATAAATCTGTTGCTTACTTAACCCAGCCTCTATGAAACTCACAGCTCTGGGTTTCCAAAATAACAGGAGCAGAGTGGGGCTGGCTGGTGTCCTGGTGAGCAGCAGATGTACACAGGGCAGTGAGAAGGTGACAACGTATCTCATGAGAAAAATGGCTGGATAGTAAATCAGATATGATAGAAATAAATAAGAACTTAACCCCCATGGGCCAGGACTTATCTTCTCATGTTTCTGTAAAGTGCAGGTGTCTGTTTACTTAAGAGAGCTATTAAGATATAGTGTTAATAATGAAGAAGAGAAAATCTGCTACTCAAAAAGAATAATGAACATAAAAATCTTGTATGGCAAAGCAGATGTAATGCAATAGTGAGAGAGCAAAAGGTGACATAAATACATAAAAGGATGTCCTCGGCTGTCACACAGTTTGTAACCCAAGGCCAGAGGGAAGAGAGATGTTGGGACACAAGGCACAGCACCCCCTGCACTGCTGGCTCTGAGCTCCAAGGTGTGCTTACTGGGGTGCTTTTATCCATGTTCTACACAACTGTGAGTTCAAACAGATTATTGTCATCCCAGGGTTTGGGTGTGGATCTTCGGTGGGGCTTTGGGGCCTGCCTCCTCCACAAGGTCCTACATCTGGCTGACCAGGCATTACCCATTTGCCAGAGCTTTTGTCAAATCTCAGGCTTCCTGCAAAAATGAGCCAGACTCCACTCTCATTTTCAGATCATTTGCTTAGTTTTTACAGGGATAGGTGCTGCAAAACCACTACAAATACTGGAAATAGAAACTCCTTTTAGCTATAAATCTCACTGGTCCCAGGAAATACTAATTTTCTTTTAATACTACAGTTGTTATCTGGCAAGAATATAGCCCCTTACTCTGCCATCCATGACCCAGGCTGAACCTGTTTGGCCTGTGTTATTGTGCTAGTGTAATTCAGTGGAAAAGAGATTGGATTAAACAGGCAGCTCTGGAGGAGTAAATAAAAGGAACATGCTTTAAAGAGTAAATAGACAAGTCTGGGTATAATGGAATAACTCCTGGTCGTGCTAAATCAAAGAGAAAATAATGCCCTCACTAAAATCTGTACATGGGTGCTTGTCTCTGCAAGAAAGAGAACCAAAAAAACCCAGAGGGGAGCAGAGGATGCTCTGGGGCTATCCACAAATCCACACTAGAAACAGTACCCAAAAAAAGGAAGTCTGAAAGAAAAAAAAAAAAAAAAAAAAAAAAAAAAAGAGGCAAGCTCCCTGTAGCAGCCAAGCTTGTGCTGGGGAAGAAACCACCCAATTTCTGAATGATCTGCACAAGTTTTCCAAGATGAATGTATAGAAAGCTGGGTTACCTCCAGGTGGTTTCTCACTGATTCGAGATCAAATTTGTTTAGCAGCAGAAATACTATTTTCTTTCCTCACTGCCAGCCTTGCAGCTCAGCCTGGAGTGGCAGGTTGAGTTCTCAACTTCACCTCCCCTTTTCCTTTCACACTTCTCTAGCAGAGCCAGGAGCATGTTTGATGTTTGAAGATGGTAAGGGGATTTTTCTAGCACAGGGAATCCTACAGGAGTAGCCAGCAGCTTCTGTCCAAGCCAGCAGCACAATGTCCTAAGGCAGGAGAGAGACCTGGGAGGATTCGTAATCCCTGGCAGCCTGAGCATGAAGATTCCAACTTTGGGAATGGCAAGCTGGCATTATCAATCAACTCAGCGGTAAAGTCAATTGATTTGCCTTCCTTCACAGGCAGTTTTACCCCCAGCAAAAAGTTGAGAGGCTGCTGATATAAAGCTCATTGCATTCCCCCCCTGCTCACCAGGAATTTGTTCTCCAGGAGCACTGCAAGAGAAACAGGGCACTCACCTCTCCAGGACCAAAATAAGAAAAAACATTTGTTTGCAAGCCAGTGGCTGATTCTGGCTGTGTTCACTCCTGTATAATCCATGGTGGATCCTGGTCTGTCTCCAGCCCTGGGTTGGCCTGCAGAGAGCAGGGGAAAGATTTCAAAATCCACTCTCATACTGCTCATATGAGCATTAAGTATCCAAGTTGGGTAAAGCATATGTGGAGTCGCATTTCAGAGCTGACAGCCACATTTTCATGCAGTG
The DNA here is from genome assembly GCA_013398275.1 of Promerops cafer. NCBI lineage: Eukaryota > Metazoa > Chordata > Aves > Passeriformes > Nectariniidae > Promerops > Promerops cafer. The sequence continues at coordinate 275,149 of VZSE01001754.1, read as the reverse complement.
GCATCAGAAAAAGCACATTGTGCGTGACTCGGGGACATTTGTTTCCCATGAACTGCAGAGGAAATTCTCAGCACTTTAAAGGTGTGAGGGTCCTTCCCATGGGAAAATGGGACAGTGAATGTGGAAGCCAAAAATGAAGTTCTCTTCCTCGTTTCTACAGCGACTTTAGTGACAGGGCTTTAGCGAAGAGTTTTGACAATATACAACATTGTTATATGTTGGCTCAGCTTTATGGATGTATTGCCTCTCTTCTGCTAACAAGGGAATAGGGATCATCATTTCAGCTGAAAGACATACAAGTGCAGGATGGCTAAAAATACACAATTTTATGCAGGCATTTTTCTAACCAGGCCCTAAATGCCTTCTACATGAAGCATTTGCTATTATGAAAAGGGTAAGAACTCAGAGTCCTGATGTGGCCATAAATTGAGATACCCAGATTACAGACACAACCACCCCTACTTTAGCATAGCACTTAAAGTGAATAAATGGAGAGAAGGAATTCCACATATTGTAAAGTTATACAATGCAAAAGAGTTCTTCAAGGAATATGACATCCTGAGCCTATGACAAGGAAATCCAGGCCAGGCATTAGGGAAAAACTGAATACATTTCAAGGCCAGGCAGAATTAGCAGGATGATCAGTGTGAATAATCCAAGGTGCCTAAAGTCAGCCGTATTTTCCAACAAAGTGGAGTAAGTGTGACTCTGTTGTGTGATCCAGCACCAAGGTGAGGGAGTTGGGTTATGGACACCAAAGTCACCTGCGTGAAAGAGTCCTCAGGGCACCAGTTCAGAAAATACTCAAAAGCAAAGAGATAATTGAAACTGCAGGTCAGCATTTCCAAATCACTGACCATGACTCCTGGGGGGAAGAGCCACGCCAGAGGTGTGCTGTGGCAGGACACTCAGCTCTGTGAGTCCCTGTGCACGGGGCAGATGGGCATCAGTGCAAGGAGTGGCCCACCAGAGCTTCTGCTTTCAGCAGCTAAGAGTTCCTTACAGCCAGTCCTAGAGTGACTCTCTGCTTTCACCTGGCCAAGATTTACTCCCAAAATGTGTTTTCCCAGCAAAGTTGCAGGGCACACTCCGTTGACACGACCTCCAAGCAGCACACAAGCTGTGCCTCATGAGAAGCCATCTGGAAGTTGCTTCAAGATGGGCTGGAGGAAATTTGGGTGCAGGAAGCAGGGCGGCATGTCTTGAAACTCAGGAGTCCAGAAAAAGAGCAACATCCTTCAGCACAAACACAAAGTTTTGTCTGTGAAAAATGGCTTATCAAGAGACTGTGGAACAGGAGAGCATTTGGGATGGTGTCTATAAGAAGAAAATAAGAAGACCCTTCTATTTGAGTAGAGAAACATTATTGCTAGCACTTGTATCCTTGTAGAATTACTTTTCTTTAACATAGGTCCATGCTCTTCTGAAGATAAAGCCCAAGAAGTTTAGTCTGGTATGTGCAAGAATATCTTAGTTATTAGTAGCTACTTTTTGCACAGCTCTCAGAGGTGGTGCTGTGACTTAATAGTTAAAACATGTTTACTGGATCTGAATAAAGCCTTGTGGGCCACTCAGAAGTGACACAAAACTCAAAGTGTTAGCCAGTGCCATTTCTGACAAGTCCATTTGAAGGCAGAATTGCAGTTGATTATAGTAATGAACATTGGTAGAGTGGTTGTCCACAGGCCTGGAAATGTGTATTTCTTTCTTTTGCCATTTAGTAATTGAGTCCTAGGCATCAGAACAGTGAACCATGTACTTGGGTAGGTTGGACAACACAGGTTTTCACTGGAGGAGGGTTTGCCACCCAGGATATACCCAAGCTGCAGCACAGAGCATGGATAAGCCAGATACCAGCCCCTTTCCTCTCACTGCCACTTCAGATGTCAGTCACATGCAGGCTCCTGCCAATCACATACAGGCTCCTGATTTAGAGCAATTCATGCCATCACTCTTGTGAGCTGCAAGTGAGAATGCCTGCGTGAAGCCCCAGATGCCAGCACGGAGTGCAGGACACATGGTGTGAAAGGTGTAGGTGTAGGGCAAGTGGCTGACACCATCGTCCCCTAACAAGCACAGATTGCACAAAGAGCAAACTGGGCACATGGGCTGAGACTGACAAACTGTTGGTCAGAGACGAGCTGCAGCCACAGAATTCATCTCTGGGTCCAAGTCTCTTCCACAGCTCAGGAACACTTGGGCCTGGAGCTGTCATTCAGCCTGTTGGAGACAGACAGTCTCACAGAGGCACTGTGGGACACAATGGTTTCTAGTGCCTCATCCAAATACCTGCATGAGCACATGGCACTCCCAGCATCTTCCTCTTCCCCTCCCATTGTCCTGACATGTCCTCATCAACTCACATCAGTTTGCATTGTGCTTAGAGAAGCTTTGCAAACATTTCTCAGCTTTGCTGGGAATTTATTTCTTCATCCCAGTTTGTCCTGAAGGTGGCCTAGGAAATGAGATGTTATTCTAGGCTATAAGGAACTACCCATGGCTAAACATTCCCCTTCCTCACCATGGCATTAAGACAAAAGTGAAGGGGAGAAATAAATGCTTCTGAGTCTCAGTTATGGGTGAGCAACAGAGGAACAGTTTGTTCCTCTGCTGCTGAACTCTCCTTGTGGTGCAGGGACACCCATCTGAGCTCCACCTGAGGCACTATGCCACCACTTTGCTCCTCACATCTGATGCCATGGGAACTGAGTAATGTGATTTCCAAGGCCACATCAAAAGTCATTGGCAAGATCCCACAAGGGAATAAGTCCTCTGAGATCCAGAAGTGCTAGTGAGCAAAAGAAAGAACAGGTTAGAAGCTCTGCAGAGTCTTGCAGACGTGCTAAGATGGGTATTGATGATCATTGGAACGCTGGTGTGGCTCAGTGCAGACTCTGTGCAGGCACGTCTCCATTGTGCTCCCAGTGCATTCCAGAGCCTCCTCAATTCCTGTCAATGTCTGATAATCCCTCCCTTCCCTTCACAGCTAAAGGAAACATTGAAAATGCCAAGATTTACTTTTGTTTATTCTGTCTTTATCCACCTCTCCCTCTTAGTTAGTAAGTGCTGCACAGCGTCTGTTCTGCCATGTACAGCAGAAGTGTGTGAATAATAAATAACAATGATATGCTTTCAGCCAGAAAATAAACCCCATATGTGTCCTCAAGTATCTCTTTTCTCTTGAAGTATTCATGCAAACATTGGTTCCAGAGACTGTTATAATCCTGTTTACTTGTCAATGCTCGGAGTGAGCATGTAATTACAGTTCCACTGTAAGATACTTAACATGTAATTCAATGGCAAAGAGCTACCATGTTATTATAGTCTTCTAAGTTTGGATTTATGCCCTGAAATCTAAATTAATCCCAACAATTTCTGTTCAGAGGAAGATAATTTAATGAAAATATTATCAAGCATACCAAAGAGCAAATTTCAACAACACAAGAAAAAATGCGAGCAAGTAATTTTTAATTTTTTTATTAAGCTTGTTTTGCCACCACCGTTTTCTTGGACTTAAATCTCACTAGATAGGCAAAGGGTTTGTGTTTGAGTATTGTGTTTGAGTAAGTGAAATTAAAAGTATCAATGGCAATCAGAAACCTTGGGAATCAGTTCTGTCCTTGAAGACAGACACAAGACCTCTGGCACACGTCTGTTATGATGATACTAAAGTGCGACCTTGATGTCAGTCCTGAGCTAAAAGAAAAGGAACTAAAGGAAATTATAGTCATATCTAGCCTTTGCTCACTCATTCACCCTGGTGTAGCTGTCTCTAGTATCTGTCATTATGCTACTGCCTGTCAGACCATCATCATCAACTACACTAATTGGGCCCTGCCTTTTAAATAATCCATCCTCAGCGCCACAACACTTCGCACTCCTACGGGCCTGTTCATTCAAGACTCTCAGAGGGCTTTACATGTCCCGACTGCTCAAGCAGTACAATGTGCCCAAGAATTTGGTCAGAGGCACAAGAGGGGTAGCTTTGTTTGCCACAAGGCAGTTACATGCCTGCCTATGGTCACAGGCTGCTCAAGGAACAGAGGGAGGACTCCAGCTCCTGGCTGCACTCCTTTTCTGCATGCCCAGCCCCATGTTCTGTTATGAGCCTCAGTTTCCCATTGGTAAAAGGAACTTCAGTCTTTCAGCCTTTCCAAGGGCAGTCTGACACAGCCATGGGACCACTCAAGAGCAAGTGAGCTATCTACGGCCATGGAATTGCCTGGGTCTCCTTCACCACCTTTCAGCAAGCCCTTCCCAAGCCATTCCCTGGCTGCTGAAGCTCATTGCCAGTCCTTTCAGCACAAAAGGAAGGCAGGCAGTTTTGTTCCAAGGCGTAGAGGCCACAGCTAGGCTGGGAGTCAAGGGGAGTCATGCGACCACGGGCAGAAAGTCCCTGAAGCTCAGAGGAAGGAGAGGAGAGGAATGTGGCCCCAGAGCACCTGGGACCCCACGCTGCCAGCGAGGCCAGGTGTGCACCACGCCAGCAGGGAGACCACGGGCCATGAGCCGGTGCTGACAGCCCAGGGTCCCTGATACATCAGCTCTTGGGGTCTCGCATGCATCTGCTGGAGGGTTTGAGATTTGCTGTGGGGAACAGTAAGCAGCTGGGCTGCTGGCTTTCCAGCATGCCTGCCAGGTTCAGGCAAGCTGGAGGGGGTGTAACCCCATGGAAACATGCAGGCACGTGGATGAATGTGCAATATCCTCATCCATGCATGCACATGAGCACACGGGGAGAAGGAAGAGGTGAGTGCACCGCTGGCTTGGATGCATTTGCAGAAGCACAAGAAGACCCCAGGAAGAGAGATGAGTGACCAGCAACACAGAAGCCATCACCTGAGAGCCACCACACACCCCTTGGAAAATGCCTGGCCATTTAGCTCTCCTCTTAGCAACTCTCCACTCTTATTTAGAGAGAGCTCACTGATGGCCCAGGTTCATACAGCAGTTACATTGTGCCATCTTCTGGTTAAAGGCTGAGGACTCCCTCTCCAGGAGTCCTGCTTCCCTCCAGCATGCAAGGAAAAGTGTTTCTTATGCCCTCAAGAAGTGACATCTGGAGATGTCAGGGCAACCCAATTGGTGTGGTGTAACATCACCTGCAGAAAGGAACCACAAGCCCAAGGCAGTTTGTGAGGATCATGGGGACATAGCAGCTGCCAAACAGAGCCCTGGTCTGCCAAGCCTGATGTTCTTGCCTCCAGGAGAAATAACATTTGAGCATATCTTTTCAGTGAGACACTGAGATACCCTTATACCCATTTGGCTGGCTGTGCACTTATGAACCACCTGTCGGTGATGAGCAAACCCGCAGGAAAGTTAAAAAGAAGACAGACTCAGCAGGGTCCTCAGAAACAGAACATGTTCATCTCTGTAGTAAGGAAGATCATAAATATCCATAAATGCATGAGGACACATGTTCAGAGCCGCTGCCAGTTACTCATGTGGATCATGAATATGGGGAACTGGATGTTCCCAACCCACCCTTTGCTGCAGAAAAATGAAGATACAAAACTGCAGAGGGATATATGATCTTGGAAAGAGAGCTCTTTGTGGAGAAATAACTGGTCTGAATGTGCAAGCCTAGACTTGATGCAAAAAAATTAACTGACAAATCCTCTTGTTTCTTTAGCAGCACAATTTATAACGTAAGTTTTAAAACATGGCTCCTGAAAGAGGAGTAATTTCCAACACTGCCACATCACACCCAACTCTGACCTCACTTGCACCAACACAGCTCACTCGATTTCAACAGCAGCATCTCTCCACCTACCAGGATCATTTTGCAGAAGTAGGTGTGCAGGATGATGAGTTCAAAAGGAGCTAATTAGGCACATAGACAGACAAATTAGAAACAAAGACTTCGCTAAATACTGGTTAAGCAAACACAGCTTCAGGGAAGATTCGTGCTAAGGATTGTCATCAGCAGTACTAGTATGAGCTGGATGAATTAGGTGCACAGCAGTCCCCACCAAAAAGCTGGCACATAATGATGTTGCTACAGGAAACAGTATGAAAGGATGAAATCACCTCCTGTTCCAAGAAAGGGAAATAGCCACTACATTTCAGACACTGCAGAGCCGGGGACCTGACAGACCTGTGGCTGCGTTTGCCATCCTAGAAATAATTAATTATTTTTCTGTAATGAGCTCTGCAAATGTGTTTAGCCTCAAAATGTCTTTTTTATAGTGTTCTGAAATTTGAAGTAAATCAAATTCATAATTCTGTCATTATGAAAGCAGTCTGATGATGTTACACACAGGTATCAGCCAGTGTCAAGGTACTGTTTTGCTGTTAGCTTAACTGAAGCTGGAGAAGCAGACAGAGATTTTTACAAGATTTACATCACTTCAGCCTGGTCTGCCCACTTATAATCTGCCTGCACTTCCTAACATGCCGGCTATCTCCTTGCACAAGTCTGTCATCAGGAGGAGATATGGGAACTTGTCCAGGTTTTGAAGTAATTCGGTCGGTCTGTGCCCTCGGCGATTTGGCACAGGAGCAATGGGGAGCTTGGATTGCACCGTGCTGCAGCCTGGCCGTGCGTGACGTCTCCGGGCATCGCATGGAGAGCAGGAAAATGCTTTCTGAGGCTGAGCTCACACTTGCATCCAGATCACCAACAGCAGAAGAACGATTTTGGGTCTGAAGTTGGATGCTTGGTGGGTACGAATGAGAAATTAAGCACATGACCGTCTCCCAGCAAGGAGTTCTGAGCTTTGCTAGTGTCTGACCACTGCTGTTATACAGTCATCTCCCAATAATAAGTCCCTCCCTACTCATTGCATCATTGCTTGAATACCTTGGTAGTAAAAGTGCTTTTTCTTCCTGCAAGTGTACCAAACATCAGTCCCCCTTAAGTATCAGCTTTTAAACCTTGCAGCATTTTTCTTTTCATCATTTCTATGCTTACATTTCTATGATTGCATAGGCTAAGACTGATTGAAATATTCCATGTGGGGTCAGGGCTGTGAGCTTCTGAAATCAGCAATCTAAACATGTAATTATTTTGTTATTTACTGCAACTTTCAAACTTTCTTTGAACTGCTTTTTTTCCACTGATTCTACTTATGGGCTGCTGTTCATTCATTGCTGCAACAGTTTTCCTCCTCTCCACTCCAGTTTGGCTCTGTCCTCCCTCACTTCTGGCATCAGAAGCTGACAGTTAAGGTTTTCTGCCAGGTCCTCTGCAGCACTGTGCATTTCACAGGGTCCCTTGGCCTCGCTCTTACTTCCTAAAGAACTACCCCATTTCATCCCATCTCCATTCGCTGCTCTGCTTGCGGCTGGAATTTTTCACCCATCCCTCTCTTTGCCATTTTGCTGCTTATCACCTGCAGCATTCCACCACGGGGGAGTTCATGTCACCAGATCCTCATCTGATGTCCCTGGTGAGGCCCCATTCCCTGTCCCCAGGCATTGCAGATGGTGCCCACAGCCCATGGATCTCCCTGATACTCTCTGGGACCGAGAAAAGAGCAAGACCCCAAATGAGCAGGCACTGGCATGGTCTTGAAGGCCTGAAATAAGAGTCACCTCTACTGCTGACCTCCTTGGCACCCTGCTGTGCCCAGGGGAGCTCACCAACAGCAGCAGCTCTCTGCTCTGGAAAATATATAGTCTGAGCAAAGGTATTTTTATCCAGTTTCTAGCACGGTGCAATATCAAATACCCTGACGAATCCCAAGTACATCATGGGTGTGCTAGATTTACCGCCTCCGCCAAATCAGGAGGGCAATTGTACATTAGTTTTGGCATGATTTGGTTTTAAAGTGCCCATGTTGTCTGCCGGCCATTGGATACTTTCATGCCAGTTGTTGCACAAACTCCTTTAACAGACTGTGAAGTCTGGACACTTCCCCAAAACAAACAAGCTAATTACACAGAAGATGCCAAGACCTGATTTCACCATCTTAAAGGCAGGTGCCATATTTGTTGCCAGTCTTCAGATGTCTTTGACCTGGAGGTTCACAGACTTAATTTTTTCTGGCAGTTTTTTTCTCACTAGATGTGTGATCCTTTCATGTTGTCCAATTCCCACTGGCATCAGAGAGAATTTTGGCTGATCTAGGGCTAGAGGACACAGCCCTGGCTTTTTTTAGCTCCCCTAGGTGCATTACATCTATTGATTTATGTGAGAAATGGTTACTTTGCCTTGGTGGAGAAACAAAAACACCCAAGTGTGAAAAGACAAGGCGACTGAAGACACAATGGTCATGTCGTTCCTGAAATGTTCGTCTCACTTCAGAAACAACACTCTGCGCTCAGACCAAGTGATAAGTGGGGACATAGAAAAAGCCAAAATAAACCTCCTTATCTTAAAAAAATTCAGCTTCCTAAAGCCAACCTGGATCTGATCTGTGTGAACAACAAGAGAAAGTGAAAGAATGCTGTGATATTTCTTAAAATAATATTACCATAGGACCCAACAAAATGTAAACTCTGCTCACAGAACAAAAGTTATTTGCAATTAGCACTGATACGATGCCCATGAGAGGTCAGATAGAGAGCAGAGCACTCACCCTTCTATGTCTTGCACTTTTAATTTGCAAACACAGGCAATGATCCTGTTGGGAGATACCTTGGCTGGACATCAAACACCAAGTGGTTCTCATTGTCTGTGAACTTCCCTTTAAAAGCAACAGGACCCCTCCTAGCACGTAAGGAGGCCTTTGGTTAAAATCTGTGTATTAGACTGAATTCACCAACTCCACTGAAGGATGACTCCCAGTGTGTGGCACTGCTCGAGGGGCTTCATTACAAGCCCTGGCCCTGTAAAAAACTTCTTGGATTGAATTAAAATTTTTAAAAGTAACTCTTGAGATATTCTTTGTGAATGATTATAAATCTCTCTTGGACACCAAGTCAAGCCCTCAGGTGGTCTTAAGAGGCATATCACAGAAAACTCAGTAAGGTCACTGAGTGTATGGCAGGGAAGATGTCCCACACCATGCCTTGAAATCATTCCTCCTTACTCCCCCTATCCAGCATCATGGATGTCAACCAGAGGGATTTGTCTTCCCTGCACAGAGCAAACCCCTCCAGCATCAGACACAAATGTGTCTGCCCCAACCCCCCTCCCCACCTACAGCACGTGGATCAGCCCAGAGCTGGGACATCTCTTCCCTTCTCCTGCCTGCTAGGAATCATCACTTAAGATCCACTTTCCTTGCCTGTTCTGCAGTTTTCTTTCTTTTATGCACAAAATACAAATGTAAGGGGGCACCCACATACATGTTTAGGTGCTTGTGCACCAGACTGCGTGTACAGGCTACGTCTTTCTCTTTTAGTTAGCATAACCTGTCAGGGAAAAAAAAAGGGAAGCAAAAGATGTCATGTCATGAAAATGTTATTATCCACATGGCGCTGGTAGTTGACAAACTGACACCTCCATGTGATAAATGCAGGGCTTTGGATGTGACCAATGGGACGAGAGTCCAGTGCAATCCCACAGGAGTCGAGTCCATCAATGAGCTCAGACCAAGAAAATTCTGTTGCTTTGCCAAGTATTTTGCAGAGAGAGAAGATTTTCTCCTGGGACACTGTTTCCCAGCAGGACAGAGGTGAAATGGGACTTGAGTTGTGCCCACTAAAGCCCATGTCCAACTTGTATGCGTGCTGGAAGAAGTCCAGCTTCACAATCAAATCATCCATGAGGGGAGGGCACTAATGAAGCAGAGCATCCTCGGGGAAAGACTGTTTGTCCTTTTTTGCCTGGCAGAGAATCTCTCAGCACAGTTTCAATCACACAACACACTTGGCAGTAATGTGGACTGAATTGTTGCTCCTCAGGGGTCTGTCTGCCAAGAAAACTGAGGAATGACTCATGTAGTGGCATTCAGAGTGAGGGGAGGGAAGGACCCAGAGGTGAAAAATTATTCAAAAGCACAGAGGTTGAATTCCATGGGAGGACAGGTCAGTCCCACACACAATGCAGGAAAATGCCATTGCAGTGCATCAGGGTGATGGAGCAGACCAGTGGGTGGTGGAGAAATGCATCCCTCTCCTAAGGCAGAGACAGCATTGCCATGAAGAGGCAAGTGATACACATCTGATCCACCATGAACCAGGATATCCAGAGAGTATGGATGGTTCAAGGCTGAACCAGATCATTGGAAAGTAGACTGGTGGCAACCAGTGGAAGTGGGGACTGGAAATTTTTGCTGAATTTCTTCCTAAATTACAGGAACGACTCAGTGGGAACATTCAAGAAATGGGCCAAGATGGGCTTTCCTCAGTTAGAGGTGGAAAATTCATTAGACCCACGTCATGTTGGCTCCACTGTGACCCATGCAATATCTGTGTTGGAGAGAACCAGATGTGCTCCAATGATATTTCTGGGAGATGTACTTGATGAGCCCTTGAAAGCAGGCTGCACAAGGGGGAGAATACATCCCCTTTGCTTCCAGAAACATTTGCTTTACATCCATTACTTACCTGTAATAGGTCTCCCCCCCACCCCCATTTACAGAGCCCAAGTGACCCATCTTTTGCATTTCTTGCTGCTTTTACGAATCACGTGTAAAAAACTGTACCTTCTTTCACATCCACTGTTCAAAAGAGAGTCAAGCAAGGGAATATGGAAAACTGTTATAAATCCTGTTATAAAACCAGTTATGAAACCAGCAGCTCCTTGTTACATCCCTGTCCTCTGCTCTCTTGCATGTCTTTGTCCATTGAAGTCCCTCCCTGCTTACATACCACCCTCCTCCAAGCCAGGCTGGGCATCTCACAGGAGGCAATGACACCTTGGGGGCCAGGAAGGGCCATGTGAATTTTACAGAGAAATGGGCAAGTTCTGGATAAATCATTCCCGAAGAGGCAGTTTTGCCTTGAAACTAACACAGAATACATGTCTGTGCTTATGGGACACCTGACACTGCCAAAAGGAGATTGGAGTGGGAAAATTAACCACCCCCACCCCTTGGCTTGCTGCCAGCACCAAGTGTGTCCAAGTGCTGCACTGGAGAGACCCCACCAGCTATGGAAAACTGGGTCAAGCTGCAGCTCTCTCATTGCTGGTGGGCACCAGGAAAATCTAGAGGGGCAGGTTCCAGGGCTGAGCGGCAGCCAAGCACAGCCCCCTCTGGGCACAGATGGGATGCAGAGGCTGGGGCTGGCTCCTGGACTCACTAAAGCAAGGATGGGGTTTGTTTCTGGCAGGGGTTGCTGCGCCGTGGCGTCATGGCCAGCTGCTGAGACGATGTCTGGGCCCAGGCACTGATTAGAAACTATCCCAGACGGAGCAGGGTGAGGGCAGGGGGGGAGAGTGAGTGATGGATTAACCCATTTTGAGTCACACTCTTTATGAAGAGCAGGTTACTTTCTGCTCCAACACTGAGTTACGCTAACAGGCATTGCTGAGACGGGGCCTGAGTGAGATTTATTTATCTTGAATCCCTTTAAACATTTCAACACCCCATGGCTGTGCACCCAGCAAGCCTGTGAAACCACATGCCTCACAGTTCCTACTCTCTCCCTGCTATTCCCTCCCGGCTGTTTCATTCCCTCCTTGCTGCAAGCCAGATTCCTTGTCAAAATTAAAACTTAAGGCATAGGAGGCATGCACTTGGCTTTCCCCTGTGTCCACCTGGTAGGGCCTGGTCCTGCCTGGGGGTTGTGGGACCTCTCATCAGCACATAATCACTGCTAAAAACCCCATGGCCTCCTCTTTTTTTTTTGAAGTCCAAGGCAATATGGATACTGGGGAGCAGCACAGCATGGGACACTTCTTTGAAATGGTGTTTACTTTGGAGTGCCTTGTGCTGTACACAGGGTGTGCCTTGAGAAGAGCTCCTACATGTGCAATCCATCACCCTCAGACCTGGCTGAGGAGCAGAGGCTATACAGCCCATTTTTTAACTTTGCCATCCTCTGACTAATGAAACACAGTGGGAATGGTTTAAGGGCTGGCACTGAATGGCACAGGAGACCCAGCACTCTTGTTTCCATCCAGCACCTTTGTTTGAAGAATGCAATGGAACCATCTGTACTCCCTGTGGGAACAGGGACCTGTTAGATATGCATAAACTCCTCCATCCACTTCAGTGAGTTGCAAAAATGGAAAAGGACAGCAGCTTTTTTAAAGATTTTTTTGCAAAATGGACAACTAAGGCACAGAGAGTTGCCCTACTCTTGCACTACTGAACTGATTCTTCTTTCTTTGAACCTGAATTGAAGGGCATGAGGTTCAGCTCTACTATTCTAAGCTGCCTAAACATCTTCCACCCACCTCCAAAAACATGACATTCGCTGTACACCAGGGCAAGAATTCCTTGGGAGCAGAGCTTAATATTTCAGGCTCCTTCCTCCCAAGCATCCTCAGTACCTTCACCAGACTCTCTTGCCACACCAGCTGGTGAATTCTGTGCTTTGCTATCTTGTTGTTTCTACCATTTCAATGTTCTAACACCGTTTAGAACAATTTCATCCAAAGATCGCAAAGTGCTTTACAAGGTTTAGTTAATTAAGCCACTGAAGTATTATTACATCTCTCTTATGGAGGAGAAAGTCAAGCAAAGATGTTAAATGGCTTGCCAAATGTAATATGAGTCAGTAGCTAAATTGGGAAAAGAACCCAGGAGTCCTGACTCCTAACCCATGGCTGTAAACCATTTTTCTCTATAGAACAGAAATTAAGCAAGCAGAAGGGTGGCAGCACAGCTTTTCCTTTTATTTGAGCTGCCTTACAACTAGGACAGCAATAGAAATATAGATTGTTAATTTTGAAACTTGGAACATTTGTTTGAAATTGACTGTGTGGACATTTTGGGGCACTTTTTGCCTTTTGAAGTTCTCACATCATGGTCATATTTGAAGAAACTACTGTGACAGCAGGAGTTATGAGCTTGTTGCAGGAATGAGTGCTGTGTTATCCGGGAAGTGAGAACAGATCATTGAAACATCACTTCCAAACAGTCTGACAAATTTATGGCATATTCCTGCTAACTAAAGGCATAAAATCCACCAGAACAAGTTACTGTTTGTTCTCCCTATTACTAGAGAGGAAAAGAAGGGAACATAAAGGTGAATTCTCTCACAAAAAAGGACTCTTCCGCCAGCCCAGCCCAGCCAGAGGAACTGCTCCAAGTCTAAAGATAAACACAGTGATAGCAAGGGCATTTCCACAAGGAGGCCAAAGAATTTGAAAGGGGAAGGAGTAACTGGGACCCCAATGAGCCATTTGCCTGTATCCTGCTGTCCATAAGTTTTATAAATTATGGGAGAAAAAATGCTGTGCATAACTGAAAGCTGCCCCTAGACACCAATAATTTGTCTGACCTGCATTTAGACGACCAATCCGCTCAGCTCTAACTACCCTTGGCAGCCTCGTGCCGGTCGTATTTTTACATGGATGAACTGTTCTTCAACAATTTCCTCCAGTGTGCTCGCAGCACAAACAGGCTTTTCTTTGCAAGCAGGTATGTGTGCCTTCTTTTTCCAGTTATTTCTTTTCTTACGCACGTGATTCATGTGGCCATTTGAGAAGAAAAAACACCCAGCCCCTGTGCTCTTTCCTCCTAACAAGCCCCGCTGCAGTTTTATGGGACAGAGATGGAGGTTTGCTTAGGTTTGGACTCTCCTGGCTTAGGAGGCAACAGCATCACATTTTTCTTCCATTTCTCCAAGTCCTATTTCTATCTCTCCCTAAAATTTGCCTGCAGTATCATGGTTTAGTACTCGAGAAACTTACAATCATAATGAGAGCCAGTACCTACAGTTGCAAAATTCCCGTTGCTTTCTGGGGTGATTCTGAGGCTGAATTAGATATGCAGAAAAAATCATTGTGAAGGTGAGATAGCTGGGAAAGCTGTGCCATCACCTCTTTAAATACAGAGCTTTTGTCCCATGAGTTTGCTCCTCATGGCCAAACCTTTAGTCCCTTGGGTCTATGGGACAGCAGATGTGGTGGGAAAAGCATAAAAGAAAAAGCAGAAGGCAAGGGCACTCTCAGACACACATCGATATAAATAATAGATATATTTGCTCTTTCTGTGAAGGAATCCATCATAAGGACCAAATGCCCCATGACCTCAGGGTGTAAGTGCAGGATTTAAGGCCCTGTAGGAACGTGCCCTTGCTCTTTATTTAACACCAAGTGGGATTGTGCCTGTATGAAAGCAACACATCCAGTGGTTTCCCGCAGACATTTTGATGATGGATTGCTGGCATCACTTGTTTTCTTTTGAAGGCAATTCATTTATCAGAGACAATTACTCAACTGATAAGTTCAGTGTGTTCAGCTGTTCACGGCTACACAGCAGCTACAGGCCAATAAATATGAGCTGCAATTAGCTTGATTAATGATTTCAGATCACTAAACTGCAGCTTTGTTTAAGATAAGGCTCTAGGAAGCTTTTCTGCTGAATCTGGCAAGTTTACTGGCGCTGGTGACACTACCTTCATTGTAAGCACCCCAAGCCCAGCAGCTCCTTCGGTCTGACTTTGTGATAAAGCGTGTTCCAGTCCTCGGGACCTCTGAAGAGCTCAGCAGGTGTTTGGTGGGGGAAGCAGAGAGACACAGAGCCCCCTCCCATCTGCCACATTGCAAAGTGCTAAGGAAATTGTTTCCAAATGTCCCTTAATTTAGAAGTTTACTCCCTCCCCCACCCCGCCCCAGCCTCCTGTTTTACTCTTCTGGGCTGCTGACCTTCACCTCTTCTGCCATCCTTCAGCCGTCCCGATGCCGAGCCAGCCGTGAGCGTCGTGGAGCGTGGAGCGAGGGAAGCAGAGCAATGCAGAGCAGGTTTTAGAAGCACTCCATTTGCTTTACCATGTTGGCTGTCACCAGCAGTGCTACAGTGGGTCTTGCAGAGCACGGAGTGTGCTGGCAGCAATCTCTTCAGGGGGGATGGCATTTGCCTTTCATTCATTTTCGGGCTGTAAAGAGCCCGAGTGTGAGTGCATGTGTGCAGGTACGTGCACCTACATGCTCTTCCCTTGCTGCCCTCTGCTAAAGGAATCAACGTCACTGATTCCTGTGCCACAAGCCCAGACTGGTAAGGACTGTGCTTGTGGAGCAGCAGTTTCAGAATTACAGCCTCTGCTAAGCTCCAAGTACAGGCTCCAAGCCATGAAATGAGCTGGGGTTCACCCCACTCTACCCAGCATGTTTTACACAGACACAGTCCCATCTCTCACTGCTTCCAGTGAAGGCATTTCCAGGCTGAGGAACTTCTGGGCAGAAACCTGTGGAAATCTGATTTCAATGGTCTGCGAAATGATGAGATTGGCTTTTCACTTTGGATGGACATCAGGTGAAATTCAAACCTTCAGATATTCCAGTTATAATGTAGGCACTTGCCTCAGCCCACTCTCTCAGAGGCTGGAAGTGGGGTGTCCTCCCTGAATTCAGGGCAGAAATACAA
This sequence comes from Promerops cafer, assembly GCA_013398275.1. Taxonomy (NCBI): domain Eukaryota; kingdom Metazoa; phylum Chordata; class Aves; order Passeriformes; family Nectariniidae; genus Promerops; species Promerops cafer. The sequence continues at coordinate 259,778 of VZSE01001754.1, read as the reverse complement.
TCCATTTGGTGCTAGTAGGAATCTGCTGTTTCTGGGCTCAGGGTAACACCAGGCACAGGGACGTGACTGTAGCCCCAGCCCTTTCTCCAGTTTAGGTGCTAAATTATCTCTGCAGCTCTTTCTTTCCAAGATGAGAGTCCCAGGTCTCCTTCCAAGGAAGAAATGTTGGAAGAAGGCACCCACCACTAGAGCAAGGGTCTTGCAGCTGCCATGTAAGATTTGCATGTGCAGTGCAAGATTTTGAGTTCAGTTCCCACATCAGGAAACAGTGAAAAACAGTGCAACAACTGCTGCATTTCACCTCCACGTCTTCAATCTGATCTCTATGTGGGCACAAATAGCAAGAAGGAGAGCAATGGAGCAACCACAGCCACGAGGAGGAGGAAGAGGAGGAGGAGGAGGACAAGGAGGAGGAGGAGAAATCTTACTTGCTCACTCCATTTTCAGGGCCCATCATGCATTTCATGTGACACCTTAGAGGAGAATATGCTTCAGCTGATAATTTAATGTCCCTCTCATTTCTCAATTTTACCCTGAGAATCCATTTAAAATATAGCATAAATATTTGGAAGTCAATACCTTTCCCTGGGGTATTTCCTCACAAATGACAGGTAACAGGTATATTTTATTAGCTCAGTTGGAATTGCTTTCTTCCATACCAGCAATTCATTTGTCAGCCACAGCCAAACACTGAACTCTTTACCAGATGTCCCCAGGGGCTGAATAAAGGAAAAACCAAAACAAACCCATCCCAAACTGTAGGCACACAGGTCTGTGTACCCAGGGGTGTGGATTAGAGCCTTCCTGGAAGGCTCTAATCCTAATGAAGGCTCCTGGAGGAGCCTGAGTCCTGGGGACCATCACTCACCTGCTGACCTGAAGGGCTGAGCAAGTACGACAGGAAAAGAGGAGAACGGGAAAGAAGGAACTGTTGATCCAGAGATTTGATAGAGCCCCTGCAATAATCTGACCTTTATTACAGAGAAAAAGGAGATTTTGGTGTGATTTTTTGTAACATATGGCTGCTTGATTACATCATGAAAAGGAAATACGCCTATCAGAAATGTCACCTATAGCTTGGGGATTGGTTCAGATGAAATCTCATCAAATTTTCCCAACTTTTAGCATGCTTCTGGGTTCTTGGGGTACCAATGTGCCAGCATCACCCCAAGGAAAAAATGTTGGGAAATTTGAAACCATAAGACAATCAGCCATGAGAAGATGAAATGTTGAGTAAAGGCTTTATGAGTCTCAAAACTTTTCAAGATTTCTTTTCCCATTTCTGGGGCATTTTCATGGCAATCCTACAGTTTTAATCACATCATCAGGTTCTTACTGGAATACAGCTGTTTTCCAGTTTATGTTCAGCAGATAAATGCCCTCCAGTAAGGAAAACCCAGAGGTCTGAGACGAATGTGCTCAGAAAGTGGCCAAGAGATGAATAAAGCCAATTCAATATAAATGACACATGGCCATATCCTGGGCTTGGCTGTACCAGAGTAATTTCCAGCTGATCAGCATTGCTGTCCCTGGCTTCAGACCTGCAAAGCTAAAGGTGGTCCCTTCATCTGCACACAAACAACATCTGAAGCCAGAAGAAGATGGGACTAAGTGGGAGGATGAGACAAAAAGAAAAGGAAGGCTTCACCAAGATGAAAGCCAGGGCTCGTGACAATCTGGAGAAGACAATTTCTGAGCCAACTTCCACAGCCTTGTTTGTACAAAATCACAGTTTTGGCACATGTACTATACTCTGTCCCTTGCCAGCCCAGCCAGGATTTTAGCAGGATGATGACAACAACCTCCTCTGAGAAGAGAGTTTTGCTAATGTGTACCTCACTAGCTGGAGCATAATCAGGATCCAGATAAAATTGCAAAGGTGACATGATGAGGTACCAAACCAGGTCACTGAGGAGGCCTCAGCCCATGGCAGAGAAGGGCCAGGCCATGGCCTGAGTCCAGGTCATGCTCTCAAGGCAACCCACACCAAACGCACCAACTCCAAAGGCAGAGAGGATGGTTTGGCTCAGCATGGAGGGGAACGTGGTGTAACAGGAGCAGGGAAGACCCATCTGACCATGGGCTGCATCATGCCCACACAGAGAGGAAAATCAGCAGAATGGACAGGGAAAGGAAGGATCCACCAGAAGCTCTCCGTGAGGAATGCTCTCCTGAAGGAAAGACTGAAGGGTTGTTAAGGGACTGATGAGGTTTTTGCTGTTTTGACCTGGACTCAGGGAGAGGCCAGACCCCAGAAATGTGAAGGTCCAGCCTGTGATTTGGGTTTTAAGTACAGAGCATGACAGCTTCATTCCAGCTCTCCCTCTTTTTTATGAGCCCCCTCTAAGTACTGAAAGGCCTCAATGAGGTTTCCCTTGAGCCTTCTCTTTTCCAGGCTGGACACCCCCAGCTCTCTCAGCCTGTCTCCATAGGGGAGGTGCTCCAGCCCTCTCAGCATCTTCATGGCCTCCTCTGGATTTCCTCCAACAGGTCCACATCCTTCTTATTTTGGGGACCGCTGTACTCCAGGTGGGATCTCACAAGGAAAAGATGTGGGGAATCACCTCCTTCGACCTGCTGGTCACAATTCTTTTGAAGCAGCCCAGGATGCAGTTGCCTTTCTGGGCTGCATTTCAACAATGGACAGGGCAGCACACAACAGGGAGATAACAAATGGCCACAACTATTTTTTACCAAGCAAGCAAGAGCAGGGGTGGGAACCTCCCAGCCCCTACGCTGGGCAGGGGGGGTTGTTTAATCTATCCCACTCTGCCGACCCCCGGATCATTTCCTCCTCCAACAGCTGCAGCTGTGGGGGACAGCAGAGCATGGAGACACACAGCTGTCCTTTCCAATCGCCACACACCCCTGTCAAGGCCTGCTGGATCTGGCTCTGGGGCAGCTCTCCTCAAACCCCATTCCTTGTGAGCTGTTCAGGACAATTTGCGAATTTTCTTTCTTTTTTTCTTGCCTCAACCACATCAGTTTGGAAGAAAAGAGATGCAGCCGCTCCTCGTGAATTTTGCCTGCTTCACTGCTTTCAGCTAGCAAAGCTGCAGGGCGATGGGAGAAATACACAGCATTTCCAAAGTTTTTTTTGCATTTTAAATATTCCGCATAAATGTATTTCTCCTTGGCCAGCACACCAGGTCTGTGAGATGGTTTCCAGCACAAGCTGCTCTTGATCTATACCCCCAGCATGTGAACAGGAATGATAGTTTTTGCATAATTCAGCTGTCATGAAGTTCTTAGAGCAGTTTGTTAAATCTCTACTGTAAGGCTTACAGTCCTGCCTGAGGGGAAGGGTCTGGGCTATGTGCCTCAGTTTTCTGTGTTTTGGAGGAAAGGGGGTTGTTTCTGCCAGTCAGCTGAAGGGGATTTTGTAACAGGAGAGCTCTCACGGTGGTGAATGTCACTTCTCACAGGGAGGGCTTTTTCCATGGCGAGATCTGCACAGTTGGAATCTGAAAGGAATAAACCTACAGACTGACCAAACACAAATGAGCTTTTTAAAAGGTCTGCATCAGATTTGTAAACAGTGGTCCACAAAGACCTGGCTGCAGTCATGAGGACAAAGGCTTTAAAAGAAGACTCATCCTCAAACTGGGTTGGATTCCCCAGTACAAAGGGGACCAGAACAAGGGTACTAACTGCATTTTTCCTCTACTTTTTTTCCTGTTTAGTTTGACCCTACCCATAGCACAGTTTTCCAGCCTGGCTTGATATAAATGACAACTTTATAAAGTTGAACTGGTCTTTTTCTAACGTGGATTTTTTTTTTATATACAAAAAGTTCAGTATTAGACATAATCACTTTTTGGCATGCTATCTAAACATGCATTTTCTTAGATTTATTGGCTCTGTGTAAAGACCCAAAAGGAATAAGGTTTACTATTCACTACTGTCAAAGCAATACCCCAGACTCCTAACCAAATTTGCTGCTGCAAAGGTAGGAAAAAAAATAATAATCCTGCTATAATTACCTTGCCTGAAGCCACTGCTCTGACACCACAGAATTGAGGTTTTCTGCGCTGTGTAGGAACTCGACTGAAACATTTTATCCTAATGCATAGTCACTTTCTCAGTGGGACAGCATTTTCTCCCAAGGGGCATCCCAAATTTCTTACAGGGGTTTAGGTCTCAATGTTGCTAGAGAAAGAGCACAACTTTCACAATGTACACAGGCTAAAGGTGCAGGCATGCTGAACTGGAGAACCACAAACTGCCCAAAATGCAGCCACATCCACACCAATGGTACTCACAGCAAATTTAAATCATCTCGAGTTCAGACAACTGAATCTGGGAAAAAATCAGTATCGTCCCTGTTCAGCTACTTTGCACTTACTCTAACAATTAACAGACCTGTTGATGCAGTCCTGAAAAATTCAAGGCTGATGCTCTGAGATCTGGGCAGGCAATTTGACTAGCTGATCTAGTTGGGGGATTGGAACTTGATGACCTTTAAGGTCCCTTCCAACCCAAACCACTCTATCATTCTCTCTCCAGAGATCCCCCCTCCCAGCCCCTGTTTCTCAAAGGTTGTGTGCAGGTCTGTTCTTTCTTTTGCCACCAGTGGAACTTCAGCATTTCACTCACAAATAAAAAAATCTGCCGAGAAGGGATCATTAGGGAAGAAAACCAACCCACTTTCATTCTACTGTTTACATATTTTTGCATACTAAAAGAAATAAAACTACTCATTGTCATAATTGCACAGACTCAATTTATACACTATTTTTTGGTCAAAGGTGTGCATAGTCTTAAGATCTCATGCAGACAACATGCTATCAATGCAAACAGCCTGGAGCGTTTCAAGGACAAGCAAGCATTGAGAAACATGATTTTTTTCAGAGATTAGTGAAGGCTTCCATTTGCATTTTCATAGAGAAACAAAGTCTAATTTTATCTTTGTACATAAGAAAATACTTGGGGTCAAGAGATCAATGTCTGGATCTATTACGAGTTTCTTTTTTTGAAGACCATAGGAATAAACATGTGCCCAACTTACCATGCTGCTCCATTCTTTCCCAGTTCTCCAAGAGACATAAAGTGTTTCTAAATTAGATTATTAATTATCAAGCCACAAGAGCAGTCTCACAGCAACTGCATAAAACCAGTTTTACAAGTTGTCACTTCCAGGAAGAGTCCAGGAAAGCAGATTTTGCACATGACCCTGCTGAACAGCAGCAGTCAACTGCTTTTCGTCACCACTTCAACTCCTCTTTTTAAGCAAAAGCTGTTCCTTTTATTTCTGATCAACCCACATACGTGTTGTCCCCATTTCACACTCAAACCATTCTCTGATTCAATGAAGATGGCATTTAAAATCAAGGGAGCAACAGAGCAATGTGCCCATGAGCAACTGCTTATCTAGGCCCTGGGCCTGTGGATCTGTCCAAAAGAAAAATTGGAATGGGGAAAAAAAAAAAATTGGAAGGCTTTCATGGCAGTATGTCTGTGAAAAAGTTCCCATTCATTAAAGCCACTCTTTATCCATAGGATGTGGGAGCAGTGGAGGACACTTAGGTAGGCATCAGCACTGCTGATCTTCCCCAAACTGTTACAAAACTTCCCAAAATATTCTTTGCATTGTTGTTAGGGCAGAGTATTTCAAAATACTGCTTCCCCATACCATGGAGGGATATGGGGTATGTGTAATTTTGATTTTAATCTCAACCTAAGTATTACTGCAGTTTTCATCAGGGAAAAATACTTAGTAATTGATCAAAACCGCTTCTTATCCTCAATGCCAACAGGAGGAAACGGGCAGGGAGGAAAAAAGGACCCTTGTTGCTCTATTACAGCCCTCATGCTGCTGGCTTGGATACTTGCAGAGAAGCTGAAAATGTCCTTTCAAGCCCTGGCACTGCTCTGCATTTTGGCTATTGGGATCAGGAGGAGAAAAGGAATGTGGGTGAATGACCATGAAACTTATCATGCAATCAGAACCTGGTGTTCCTACCCATTTCCAAAGGGGGAGAGGGGAGCCGGCCAGGAAACAGAGCGAGACCTAAAAAACACACAAACCAAATGTGATTAACTGAAAAGGAGGAAAAGCAGCAAGTTAGTCTCATTTTGAGGGTTTTATGTCAATGCACAAAAATACATTTGTATTTAGGTTTCCAGGCCTAAAGTAGCTGTGGGAAGGAAGAGGGGGCTCTTATTAAAAATGTTTATTGAAGCTTTATTTTAAAGAAGCTTCAATAGTGCTCTTCAAAACACAACTCTGACAGAGTGGTCTCCAGGTGGAGAAGAAATCACATCTTATTGGCATGATGGGGATGAAGGGACAGAAGGCACTAAATGTTCACAGAACACTGCAAGAACACATTTGCAGAGGAAAGGGCCTGTAATGCACATGGATTACTTTTCTTTTACCATAGCACCTAAGCAAGATGAACCTGTGTGCATCATGGAGTGAGGAGCCATAAAGTCAGCCCTGCATCCAGAGCACTGAGATGCCCTTGGACCTATTGGATGAGGACTGGAAGGGACACTGAGCAAGTTCACAGATGATATAGAACTGGGAGGAGCTGTTGACTCCCTCGAAGGCAGGCAGGCCCTGCAGAGAGACCTCAACAAATGGGAGGGCTGGGCAATCACCAACCATGAGAGGTTCAACAAGGGAAAGTGCCGGATTCTCCACCTGGGATGGGGCTACCCTGGATGTACGGACAGACTGGGGAATGAGGGGCTGCAGAGCAGTGCCATGGAAAGGGACCTGGGGGCCCTGGTCAGTGGCAAGTTGAACATGAGCCAGCAGTGCCCTGGCAGCCAGGAGGGACATCCCTGTCCTGGGGGCATCAGGCCCAGCACGGCCGGCCGGGCAAGGGAGGGGATTGTCCTGCTCTGCTCTGGGCTGGGGAGGCCTCACCTCGAGTCCTGGGGGCAGCTTTGGACACCACAGTATAAAAATGACATTAAACTATTAGAGAGTGTCCAGAGGAGGGCACAAGGATGGTGAAGGGCCTTGAGGGGAAGCTGCGTGAGGAGAGGCTGAGGGCACTTGGTCTGTTCAGCCTGGAGGAGACTGAGGGGAGACCTCAGTGCAGTTACAGCTGCCTCATGAGGGGAAGAGGAGGGACAGACACTGATCTCTGCTCTGTGGTGACAGTGACAGGACCTAAGGAATGGACTGAAGCTGTGTCAGGGGAGGTTTAGGTTATATATCAGAAAAAGGATCTTCCCCCAGAGGGTGGCTGGGCACTGAACAGGCTCCCCAGGGCAGTGGTCACAGCACCAGCCTGACAGAGCTCGGGGAGTGTTTGGACAAAGCTCTCGGGCACAGGCTGTGACTCTTGGGGATGGTGCTGTGCAGGGCCAGAAGCTGGACTGGATGATCCTTGGGAGTCCCTTCTAACTCAGCTTCTTCTGTGATTCTGTCAATAAGTGTTCATGGAGTGAGTGATCCATATCATTTAGACTAGCAAGGTTGTAAGGCCACAGCCTACACTTCTTTTGGTTGTCAAGGGGGTGCAACCAAAAATCACCAGTCCCATGAGTGCTTCCTACACTTGTGAATGTACAACACCCCTCATGCTATGAAGTCAGGCATCCCCTGCCCAACTGAAAACAGCCTTTGTTCCTCTGTGAAGGAGCACATGCTCCCCCTGAGCAATCCACAGCCTTGCTGAAAATTCAAATCACCATTCCCATGCTTGCTGCACATGGTCTCCCAAACTGTATCCCGGGCAAAATGCACATTGAGCCAGACCCATGCCCTCTCCATCCTATACCCAGACTATTGTCCCAGCAGCAGTCCTGACCTTTGGATGAGAAAGCAAGGGTCCTGCTTGCACCACACTTTTCAAAGAGCACATTAACCCTGATTGTCTTGGCTAACTCTCTGGAATTTCCTTCCTTGCCCTGGAGACAGAGCATTCTGTAGAAATGAAAATTAATACTTACAGGCGACTAGAGTTTGGGTGTGTTTTCAATTATATATTGAAAAAAAAAAAAGAGAGAGAGAGAGTGGAAATTCAGTGGCTGTTACAAATAAGTCCATTTTAATTGTAAATTTATTTAGCAGGAGGTGGAATTAATCACCTAAAAGAGAACAGGGAGGGGGAGCCCCAACGCTCCACACAAAGCAAGGAAAGTGCGAATCACACAGTTGGCATGAGATCCCATTTCATTTTTGTTAAGTGCAGGGGTTTTAAGTCCCTGAATATCTCACTGTTCTTTCCCTCCTGTTCTCCAGAGGGAGAACAAATGCAAATGGTGTCGTGTTAGAAGGGGCTAAAAGGGCACCCTGTAATAATCCAGTGCGCGAAACCCCATGGATTCATCAAGGAGGGAAGGTGAAACAGCCTTCAGGAAGCCTGCAATAGCCTCTGTGTACACATAACACCTCCATAGGAATTTTCTGCAGCTACTCAAGAACAGACCCAGGTCTATTCACCCCAGATTCACCCCATAGCTTGCACATGCCTAGGCAGCACTCAGAGAAGCACATCAGAGGGCTGTACACACCGAAATAACCCCAGCCAGATGAAAAATAGGCTCTGTTCTTTCTCCCCTTGTGCTGGTGCTGGGTTTGACAGTCTTTCTGCAGTGTGTACCCCACAGCACAGCAGAGCAAGAGCACGAACAAGCCCCCAGCAGCAACCAGTCACTTTATAACTCTTCCCCACACCACACCTATGTCATTTCCACACCAAGCAAGGACAGGAGAGGCCAGGCAAGAACCTGGCACCCACAATTCTCCAGCAAGCTCATAGGCTGCCTCCAATGCAGCCAAGTCCCAGCAGATGTGGCCACAGCACAGCAGGCTGAAGGCAGGATGAAGATCCCGTTTGTGGAGTGGAGGCTGAGGTGCGGGTCAGCTCCAACATGTTTTTCATGCACATTTTCCTTGAAGGTTGTGAATTAATTTTGCTTGGGCAACCTCACTGTCATTTCAGATTCCTGCTCCACTAACATTTAAGCTTTAGCTGTACAAATAGAGGAAATATATTCCATGTTTCCAGCCAGTGCTTGTCACATCAGTGAGCACTGAAACTTTCTACTGTCAATGGATTTGTTCAGCTCCTCCTTGGACCTGCTGATCCTGTCTCCACGACTGCTCATGGCTGCACCTCCCTTGACACGCTTGCAATGCTCTCCCTAATGCATCTCTCATGCACCATTGGCCTTCTTGTCACCCAGGGCACTGCTGGCTCACAGAGAGCTTGTTGTCCACTAGGACACTCAGGTCCTTCCCTGCAGGGCTGTTTTCCAACAGGTCAGTCCCCAGCCTGTACTGGGCTGGGGTTATTCTTCCCAAGGTGCAAGACCCTCCATTTGCCTCTGTTGAAATTCAAAGAGTTCAGCTTATCCATTACCAAGAAGCTTTTTAAAATTTGAATTGCACTCTACAACCAGCACCTCCTTTCCAGGTAAGGAAATTGTAATATTTCCATTTTCTGTAATGACTCAATCCTGAGAGCCAAGTTTCTGACTGAAAGGAGAGGGATCATCAGGCCACTTAGTCATCTCCAGTGAGCAATCTGCATATGACACTTAACTACCCTAGGGTTTTTTTCATTATTAGTATTGCAAACTGGCTCTGTGTAATGCACTAAGAAAAGTGTGTTGCCCAAGTTTCTGTAGGAACCCAGTTTTGAAACTGCTACATGCAAGAACAAATATCAGCTGTGACCATGAGAAAAACCATGGGTCTCATCCAAGTGGCCACAGCTTGCACGTAGAGTATGAGCAATCAGTCAGTTTGACTCTTGAAAAACATACACCTCTCTCAGTTACAGGGTTTATCCTTCAGGGGAAAATAAATCTCTTTTCAGTGTACAAGTAGGACTGAGAATCATTAATCCATCAGTTTGGCCAAAACATCAAGCCAAAAACATTTTGTTTGTGTGTGTTGAAGTGGCAATTTTGTACAGCTTTCCTCTAGATGTGAGCAAGATATCAATCCACCAAAATGGCACAGAAAGCCTCACACAAAAGCACTCATTTATTTTTTGAAACTGCAAAACTGATTTTCTAGGCTACTTTCTAGGAAACATTCTGTGAACCTTGAAGCATTTCTCAAGAGGAAAGAGCTGAGCAGAGGGTTTGTGACACTGAAGAAAAAAAAAAAAAAAAAAAAAAAAAAAGAAAAAAATCTCCTACTGCTCCAGATTTGCTGCACAGTCTGTTAGCTCACAGCCCCTCCAGAACTAGTTCTTCTGACCTCCAAACCAGGGAAATGTCAAATTCCCCACTGCACAAGAGACTGTCCTTAGATACCCAAAGAGTACCCAAGCAAAGCAAGACCACCAACACATGATCCTTGGTAGCACCTTCCCTGTTGGGCAGGAATGCCTCACCACAGGAGAGGAGGCAGGAGCCTGTAAGGCAGATGGGTGGCGAAAAAAGAAAAAAATAAGGGAAAAGCAACAATTACAGTTACATTGTGCAGCTGCCAGAAAGGCTGAGGGACAGAAGGTGAATTATGCCACAGAATTAGAGCCTGTAGCATTGCAGAATGGTAATAGGTCCCTGCACCATGAAGGCACAGGCTGCATTTGAAGATTAAATTTGGTGCTCTCCCTAGGATTCCAGCAGCCTGATCCTTTTGCTACAAACTCACTTTCTGATGGAATAAAGCAAGATTTCAAGCATCCATATACAGGAAGTTGTCTTGATGGACAGTATGCCCAGGGAAGTGGTGAGATCACAGCCCCTGAAACTGTTCATAAAACATGTGGATGTGGTGCTTAGGGACATGGATTCATGGTGGACTTTGCAGTGGTAGGTTAATTAAGTAATTGGACTCAATGATCTTAGAGGCTTTTTCCAACCTTTATCATTCCATATATACATGCATGGTATGTACAGATTGTAGATCTGGTTGATTGATAACTCTCATATTGATAGACATATCCAGATTGATGGATGTAATCTGTGAAATTCAAATTTTCAAATTATTTGGCTTAAACATGAGATCTGGGCAGAAAAAGGAAAAAAAAATCATTATTTTTGAGGGATGGACAAGCAATTTCTGAAAGTAAGGTCTGGCCATACTTTCAAAAGATTCATGGTGGGCTTCCTGTCTCCATTTAAAATCTATTATTACTAAACCAAATGCTTACTGTTTGCCAGTGAAGGTAGTGGCCAATCCTGCAGGCTGTTTGCAAGCAGAGGATAACCAGTTCCTAAAAATTATAAGGGATTACAGAGCTTAGGAGCATTTTCAGGATCTTCCTCCTAGTGCCCACATTTGCTATAGGCTATTTATTTCAGGGTAACTTCAATGCTTCTGTGCAGTTACTACCCCTGTGCTGGCTGACACACCCGTGAGCCTGCCAGGCACTGGAGATGTGCATGAACCTTTCCTGCCACACCCCCTTTATCCCTTCGCCCTCTCCATGCAGCACCAGTTCAAGGCCAGCGTGGCTGCAAATGAGTTCCATTTCAAAGGGATGCAGCAGTGATTGCATTTGCCCAGTCAAACCAGGTAAAAATGATTTCCATATAGTTTCTTCAGAGCAGCAGCCTGGAATCATGGAATCACAAATGGTTTGAGTTGGAAGGGACCAACCTGGTTCCAAACCTCCCACCTTCCACTATCCCAGGCTGCTCCAAGCTCCATCCAGCCTGCCCTTGCGCACTGTCAAGGATGGGGCATCAACAACTTCTCTGGGCAGCCTGTGCCAGGGCCTCACCACCCTCACAGGGAAGAATTTCTTCCATAAAACACCAGAATCCATTTCATCAGGTAGGAAAAGGCTTTAAACAAAAGTATTTATTTAGAGAATATCAGTGGCACTAATTTACGTGCTCTTCAGTAGGGATATGTGGGTGCATTTGTTACCAAACCTCAGTAATCAAATGTTAAAGATGTGCATCTCTCAGAGCCCACTGGGGCTTTGCACAATGTTCTGAGCACTGCAAGCCAAATGTGATGCTGGTAACACCTTCCTCCATTGTGCAATTGCACTGAAGAAATACCAGCTCTTTTCAATTTTTAAGAAAAGAAGTAGGAAAAAAAAAGGACAAAAGGGATTATATACATCACCTGCCATATCTGGGGGAAACGCACAGTAAAAGAAGCATAATAAATCCTTAGATCAAAAAGGAACATTTCAGCTGTAAGGAATTTTTTGGTGCTGTTTAAGCCCTAAGAAAAGCTATAGCCAGACATACAAATATGATTATGTTGAGAAGTGCTGCAGGTGGGCATTACTAAAACAATGATCACAAGGAATGGAAATTTAAGAGGAGAGTGAAAGGACTGGTACGAAAGAGTCCCAAAGACAAAAGCAACCCATCACCCCACCACTTGCATCACAGATATCAATACGTGGGAACCAAATCCCTTTGGCACATCAGCATCGTGCAGCCGGAAACTTGTGAAACTCGTTCCACGGGTCCACAAACTCAGCAGAGGAGATGAGGCCAGAGCACGGAACACAGAGAAATGACACCAGGGAAAAGTGGGGTTATGGACAGGGCACCAGCAAATTAAGCCAGGAAGAAATTTAATTGAGAGGAAGCAGGAATGGGCAGTTATAGATGACATCGCAGCTCCTGCTGTGAACTCTCTGCCCCAAGAGGGCTCTCAGCCCTCAGCAATTGTCTTTCTGCAGGTATCCCTGCTTCACTTCAAGAGTGCACACCCTGTGCAGAACCAGAGAAAGGGCTCAGAGTCTAGCAGGATGCTCCATTAAAAAATAACATAATCCAAATTAACCTGGGTTGCACCAAGTTCTGACAAACCCCTAATGACAAAGGAAAGGAAGATTTCTCCATTTATACATTGCAAAAACATTCCCAGTAATTGCCACTGCTCCTTCACCAACAGCCCCTTTTCCCTTGCATCTCTCTCCCCATGCAGCAGATCGTGCTCTCCTCCCTCCACATCATCACACACAGTCATACAATCACACAGTGCCAATGCCAATGCCAAAAATGGAGTATTCAACCCCAAGTACCAACAGATGTCTCATTTACAAATTACCACAATTGCACAAGACAGCAGGAAAAAATTACCAATTTGGAGACTCTCATGGAGGTATTTCATTCCCCTCTCTGTTGGTTCACCAGCCTAAATCTTACAGTGTGTTTTTGGTGAAGGAGGGAGGACAAAAGAGACTCTCCACCCTATCCACTATCTTAAGGATGCAAGACCAACCTCAATGCTTTATGACAAGGTCCACTGGGCTTTGTAGGCAGCTTTTTTAATTTGTATGGCTAATAAAATGAAAGAAAAAAAATATCACCTTCTCAGTCCTGCAACATACAGATTTATGTTATGGCATCTGGGTCCTTGGGGTAACCTAGCACATTATGCCACCACTTGGCCAAATCTGGAGGAGTTTTTCCCTGCTCAGCAGAACTGTTCTACAGCAGGGCTTGTTCTTCAAAGCCCCTCATGCTGCCTGTGCTGTCCTGATCACAGGGCTTTTGTGTGACTGTCACAGTGCCATAATCATGTGAGGGATGGTGGCTCAAAAAACAAAGTCTTCCCAGAGCTGCAACTCTCCAAAAGCAGTGCTGACAACACTCTGACCATGCCAATTCTGCCAGCCAGCTGGTTATGCCCTGGAAAGCACCTGATCTTCCAATTTAAGTGTCTTTTCATCACGCCAGTGGCAAGTGACCTCCAGCTCCATAAACAGCACTGGCCTCACAGCAGAAACCCTGTGTCAGCCAGCCCATCACAGCACATGCGTGGACTTTTTCTTAAGAAAAGGACCAGAGGTGCTCAAAGGGCACATGTGGACAGTTAGCAGTAGATAAGGACTGTGTTTGCTCAGACATACACAAATTCAGGGTTGACTGAAGCACAAAAAAAAGCACAAAAAAATATGGATCATGCTTACCTGGGCAAGTCTATAAATAATCCCAGTGGATGGAGCACACTGCTGACAATTTACCTGTGGAACTGAGAGCTGCAGAATCTATCAGACAATGCTAATGTCCTCAGATTTTAAGGGGTTGAGTCTTCGGGGACATCAGCAAGTGCACTGCTCCTGTAGCATTTTATTAGCTCAATAGCAGTGAGGCAGCTGCCTCTTCATGTACTCTCTTCATGCTTCTTCGTGTCTTCTTCCCTCACAGGTGAACAATACCAACACTAAATCTGACATGTCTGCAACTTGACAGAATTATTGTGCAAGAGAGAGGCTTCTGAAGCGCCTCTGGCTTTTTGCACAGAGCCACACAAGGACGTGCCCTGTGGCTGTGCCTGGGAGCTGAGGACGTACAGCAGCCCATACACAGCCACGGGGCCATTACAGGCATCAGAGGGACTAAACTCATAGAACAACACCTCCGAGAGTCTTCCTGGACAAGATTTCTAGGTAAGAGCAAAAGCTGTCTGAGATATGGACAGACATTAGCCCTGCATGAGAGAACCCCAGGAACCCAAACAGGACCTCAGCATCCCTTCCTGTCACTGCAGGCAGAGCCCAGACATTATCCACTTCACCCAGGGAAAGCTGAACATCAGATTAGGAACACAAACTTGTGTTAAGACCTTGCTCTGTCCTCGGGCACGTTAAAGATGATGCATCTGCCTCAGCTACCAGGGAGTTACACTGCTCATATGGAAAATATCTTCATGAAAGCAACAATCCCAAGTGCACACCACGAGTATGGGCTCACCAGAAGATTGCAGACTATTCCTTTCATTAGGGATGGGGCAAAAAAAAAGATCCTATTTGATCTGCAGTGGGAAGGGGAGCAGCGCATGAATGCCCTCATTCAGCTGCAATCTACCAGGGCTCCCTCCTTAGCAAGAGGGAAATTATTTGAAAGCCTCAGCCGACGGGGATAACTCGGTGGGTTTAGGATGGAGGGAGCAAATCTTCCCGCTACGACAGCTTAATAGTACCACCTGGTGGAGAAAGCCAAATTTGCTCTGCCTCTCCAGAGTGGGGCTGCAAAGGGATGCCAGGAAACACAGTGAAAGAAGATAGAGATGTAACAGGACTATTCAGGCTTATTTTCCTATCGAAACTGAATTTTCCACTCCTTTTCATGAGGCACTCAGTGAGGGTGAAAAACACACTGGGACCAAGCAGTTTAGTTCAGGTGTCCCACTACAAACCCACTCTCATGTGGCCACCAAAGAGGCCTTTGGTGTGGAGCATCCAGCAGCCTCCTCTTGAGCAGCTTATTTTATTTTATCACAAAATAAAATAAGCAGCAGCCTCCAAGGACTTGTCAGGAGGCAAGCAGGCAGCTAACATCAACCTACACAGTACAAACAAGTGTCTTTCAGTGATAGACATCTCCAAGTAGAGAAATTTCACAGCTGAATGTTTAAAAAAAAAAAAAAAATCAAGGCCTCTGAAATTTGTATTAAGAAAGGAATTATTTGGAGAAGGCCTGGATGAAAAAGGAAATATGAAAAGCTACTGAACTAGAGGACTAAGCAAATTCCTATGTCTGCATATATCTAAGTTTTGAAGTGTTTAATTAGAGATCTTTCCAGAATCTGCAGACAAAATGTTCATTTTTGACCATGTGAGGGTTTCATTACACTTAAGTAGCCTCATTATGCTGTTCCATCCTGGTGTTGAATCAATTAAGCATGGCAGCAATAAAGAAAAGTGGAACTAAAACTAATGTTCTAGTGGGAGCAAAATCACCAGGATTATTCAGAGTGAAATGCTGCTTAAGGAGACCCAGGCAAAGTTTATTTACACTGGCGATTGTCCCTGTGCTGTGCCACGCAACCTGGAGAGCCTGACCTACTGCTGCACCCCTCCAAGCAGCACCAAATTAAATCCCTAAATCATGGGAGCTGTTTGCACTCTCATAGCTAATTTAGGGCTCTGTGTAAACTTATTTTTATATATTATACAGATAACTCAAATAAATATGTTCTAATTTTCTGTATCTGAAACAAAATTCTATCTAAATTAGAGCTCTAAGGGAAAGACTCATTCAAAACCAGGAATATCTTAACAGAGAAAGGGTAAATAATTTCCACTTTTTATAAAGTTATGCAGTGCAAAATCATGAGCAAGAGTTTTGGCTACTGCAAATCAGACACTGTTGACTTCTATTCAACTACAACAACTGACAAACTCTTCCACAATTTGCCATAGCCACTAATTAGTTTACTAAAGACTCCCTGCCAGCTGTGAACTCCTGAGATGATGGAAGTTGGAGTGTTGGGAGTTTTTTACCATGCAATTAATTTTTCCATTTGCTGTTTTCTCCCCTCCTTGCTCTTGGCTCAGCTCACACTGCTCTGTCTCTGGATCAAGCTGAGCTCAGTTCAAGCATGGTGCTGCAGCTACGTTGTGCTTAGCCCAGGGATTTCTCCCCAGATGTTAATGCTGTTTATTAAGAGAAGTGATTGTGAACAGAATTGCTCTGAATTTCAGCCAAAATAGGCTTTCAATTGCTTCAGATCTGCAGGAAAACCAAAGTTTGGGTTTGAAAATTTCAAAGTTTGGAACAGAAAACTGCTTCCATTTGGAAATGCTGGTGGGAGGCAAGTTTGGGGCATGCATCACCTGCTCTCTATATCAACAAAGGGCAAGTCAGATTTTACCTCTGAGTCTTTGGCCCTGGGTATCTTGTCACTGACAGGGGAAATGGTATGAAGGAACCCAGCCCGATCCTCAAGCTGTTGCTGTGACATCCTGCTGAAATCAAAATACTCTGGTTTCCTACCACTACTGGCCCGAGAGAAATAACTTTTGCATGGAGACATTTATTTTGTGAAAGCTTCAAGTCAAAAGCTTAGTTGTCCCACTCAAAAGACAATTTCATTAAAATATTTCCTTAGATTAAGTAATTTTAACAGCATCCCTCTAGATACCATTTACATACCATTTGCCTGGAAACAGACCAGCTTCCAGTAGGAAAGCAGGCAGTCCTGACCCAGCATCTCTCAACCATCCTGTGAAGACAGGAATGAAATTAATCCCTGGTTGACTTTGCAAAAGTTGCACAACTAGATAGAAAGTCACACCAACTCCTGAGCCAGAAAACTATCAAACTGGGGAGCAGAAAATTACACCACTGCTTCACTTTTACAGGCCAGCAGGAGCTTGGCCATTGAGCAAGGAGGGAGTCAAGGTGTTGGGATGGGGTGAAGGGTTCTTGTGGAGGATGGAGGCTCTGGCTCTGCAGATCCTGCCAGGGTGGGCTGTGAGCAGCCAAGGAATTGGGTAAGAAAACACCCTGGCTTCTCTCACAGAGTCACAGCAGTGATACAACCCTGCAGAGTGTTTCCATTGTAAGGAATTGGCATTTTCTGATGGAAGAAAAGAAGTGCTCAGCCTGGAAGCAGTTCTGTAGTGAGCACTGCCAGCACCCACTGCAGTCAGGGTGTTTGAGGAGCCTCTTGCTTTCTCAGGTATCCAAAATGAAATTTCAGAGCCCAGTCTTGGGCTCCCCTGTTCTCAGCCATCTTGGCTGCTCTTCAGCTTTCCAAAAGATGGGTCAGCAGGAAATCTTGTGGCCACTGCTCCTTGTGATGGGGTTGCTCCACATGAGGCATCCACAGTCTTGCTTCTTTCCTGGATTTGGGCAGATATAAGGTTTGCAGATCCTGTCTCAGGAGGGCTTTTTGTTCTTCCATGTCCTTTCTGTTGTTGTTCAGGCTCTGGGGAAAGTAAGTATTGTTGTTTCCCAGCCCCTCTCATGCTTCATGGGGACATTCACAGCCTGAGGCATCTGAAGAGATGTTGGAAAGGTAGAAGCTGTCCACTCTTGCCCATGCAAGGAGTACTGGAAAAATTTTGTATTTGGCCCTGCCAGCAGCGTTGATTCTGGACTTTCAGGGGTGCAAAGCATCCTGGTGATGCCTTCTCCTAGAGGACATCCTACACTGATGGGTGGAAACTGCCAGGGCTGAGAGCCCAGCGTGAGCAGCAAACTGGGCAGTGAGCAGAGGAGCTGGTCCAGCTGGCAGATCTTTCCTTGTGCTTCTCCCAGTCAGCTCCACACGTCTCCAAAAGACTTTGAGAAAGTTCAGGCCTGTCCACAAGCTCCTTTGAGCTTCCCCAGCAGAGAGCCCCACAGCTCCTGTCCCACAGCTCGGGCTAAAGCTCACCCCAAAGGCCTGTCTTATGGGGAAGACTGTCAAGAAAACAATCACTCTAGATGTGGCATCCTGCGCCCTTCTTGGACCAGCAGGGAAGCCTCAGTTCCTTTCTCTTCCTCACAGGCATCTCTGCAACCTCTTCCACTGCCTCCCCAGCCCTGTCCCTCACTTTTAAGCCAGATTTCCCCCCCTGCCCTGGGCTCCAGGGAAGATTTTCATAGAATCATTTAGTTTGGAAAAGACCTTTAAGATCATTGAGTCCATCTGTTAACCTCTCACTGCCAAGTACTAAACTATGTCCCTGAAGTGCCATGTTTGAGCACTTCCAGAGACAGTGACACCGTCACTTCCCTGGGCAGCCTTTTCCAAGGCTTGACCACCCTTTCAGTGAAGAAATGTTTCCTAATGTCCAATATAAACCTTCCCTGAGGCAACTTGAGGACCCTTCCTCTTCTCCTGTCCCTTGTTACCCTGGAAGAAGAGCATTTTCCAGCTACCAGAACACAACCTGGCTAATGAATACTCAGTAGTGAGCTTTGCTGAAGACTCAGCCCTGCCCATTTCTGGCAGATCTGCTGGGCTCCAGGCATGTTGCAGTATTCAGGTCAAAGCAACCAAAACCTGGTAAAAGAAGTGATTTGGAGGCCTCCTGGAGTCCTAAGGAGCACCTGTGTGCTTTGCCAGGGAAAAAGAGGAGACAAGTCATTTCACACAAGAAGGATTTTTACCTTCACTGCTGAGTTTCAGAATGGGACCCATCAGGGTTTGAACTTACAGAAATCAAAAGGACTTTCTAGCACCCATCATCTGGCACCATTTTCCCTGCAGGCAGCTGAGCAGGGTCTTCTCTCAGTCACACACTCTGGAGACAACCCTAAAACATCTTCCCTGGCTCACCACGAGGCAAAGCTTTAGCTCAGCTCAAAAGCTCTCCATTATCTGCCTCATTCCCCCCACACTCACCTTCATTACTCCCACAGAGCAGACTTCTCAGGCCCTCAGCTTACAAACCAAGAGGCCCCACTCAACGTCCCTTGGCTCTAAATAACCTGGGTTTTGGCATGATGCCCCGGGCCCACCTCCTTCCACACTGACAAACAGCTGACTCAGGTGAAGCTGAGGTGTAAGAGCCTTCCCACAGGGTTGTGTCAGTCTGTGAGAACATCCAGCAGTAATACCCAAATGAAGGCTTGCTTCTAGAAATCATGGTCCCAACAAATGCTATCCACTTCCCCTCAGTGTCCTCCATGAAACCAGTCAGAGAGAGTAGGTGCCCAGGACCCAGAAGGAGGAAGATGCACAATTGAATTTGAGCCATAGCATGTCTTGGGGACCTGCCTTTGCCAGCCAGGGCCAGCAGCAGGAATAGGGGCAGACCTGGACAGAGTGTTACACACAAGCAGAACTTCCCCCTGAGCAGCACGGTCCTGGAATAGCTGAATATCCAGTGGAAAAAACTCTGAGCCCCAAGCAAGCACTAACTTAGACACAAAGGAGAGACAGATCTTCAGACAGCATGAGACTGGATGGCTCTGTAAAGTTCAAATTCCACTTCCAGAGCTGCATATGGGACTCAGAGCCATACATGCCCTCTCCCTTCTTACAGAGACATCTGGGAATATTAATACCAAAAAATGAATCCACAAAATCCAGTTTTGCCTTCCTACCAGCAATTGTCTATCCCAATGCTCGTGCCCAGAGTGGCTCCCTGGCATGGGAGCCCACTGGCACGCAGCTGCCCATGTTCATACCACTGTCCTCCAGGAGGGAGGGACATGTCCAAGCTGCCCTGGGCTCAGTCCTGAGCCCCAGCCAACTCCCAGGCCGTCTGCAGTCGCTGGCCAGGGACTGACAATTTAACAGCACAATTGAGTTGTGATGCCTGAGGACATTCCTTGGCTCTGGTCAACTCGCTGGTGTAGCTGCAGTTCCTCAGACCACTCCCTTCCTGCCTTTCATAGCCAAGGCCTCTTTGATGTATTTCCAGTGTAGGTTATAAAACTGCTGCACAGAGAGACCCTCACAGGATCCCTGCTCAGGGAGGACTTCCCTTACCCACCTCTTGATGGGTACTCATCGTTACATAATGTGTTTGCTTTTGTCTTTTCTGCAAAAAAAGCACAAAGGAACTCACCTAGAAATGGCCAGATTTGTTCTGAATAACTTCTAGCTGCAATTATGTAGGAGAGGATGGGTCTCCCCCATGCACTTATAGCCCTGGCTGTTCATTTCCACCTGCAGCTGGACATCTGCACAACCATCTGTGCACCAAGAACTGTGTCATGTGTGCAGAAAAAAATGCAGGGGCTGGGTGTGGCTTGGAACAACTGCACAAAATACTGCTGATCCAGCTGATGAACAGCAGGAGATGGAGGAGCCAGAGTAGGAGGCAAGGGCATAGCAGGCCAATATTGCTGACTGAAAGACAGAATTACATGCAATCACAAACTCAGTTGGTGACTGCTATGGCATTTGCAAGTTCACATTCTTAAGGTGGCATGAAAATGTCTGTACAAGCTGCAGTTGTGCAGCAAAATGCCATGCAGACATACTCTGCATGGAGAACCTCCTGATGAAAACAAAAAAAGAACAAAAAAAAGGAGAAAAAAAAAGAAAAAAAGCGTTCTAAGAGAATGGTTATATTTGACCTAAGAGCGCTGTGGGAACAAACATCAGCAGTACCACATATAGGTGTCAGTGCAAATTTTCTTCCTAAACAAGGAGACTTTTGCTATTTAAAAAACTCGTCTTGTTCTCAAGAACATTCCATCCCTGAATTCCACACACAAAGCTTGGATCGGATGTCTACTATTCATATATTTTTCCCTCTTGGTTTCAATATTAGCTGAGGAGCATTATCGGCAGGAGTTAGAGCCGGAAATAGGAAATGAGATGGAAATTGTTAACAAGACAGGAAAATAGCTCAAGAAGGTTGATCCTTCTAAGAACAGCTACCTTTTACAGCCTAGGATTATGTAACAGACCAGAATCAATTTAGCAAAACGAAAATTCAAGATATTTGCGTATTTTGATCATGCTGGTCAGCTACCCTGCTATTGTGCCTTACAAATACAGAACCAGTAAGCTGACAGTCTAAGCATGAGAGGAATGGCAGGTGGCTGCATGTTCTTATCTGTGTGAATAACAATCCAGGATGGGACAGAGGGAGAGGCACCACTGTTCTCCACAGTTATATCTTTTCCTCTTTGTGTTCTGTGCATTGTGTTAATAATCAATAAACAGAAAACATGGAGAGAGAAAACCCAACTACAGCTAAATTTGAGTCACTGTTGGTGCACATCAAACAGATGAAGTTGGTACAACAGGGCAGGAGGACACTAAATAACAAATCAGTGCTGCAGGCAATTTTCAGTGCTTCTGTCCAGTGATTTTCCCATTTGTACTCTACTGGTGTTAGTGTCTAATCTTGTTCCAAATAATTTATCCTTCCTGAAGACCAACACTGTAGTCTTTGTACTCACAATAAAAACCTGTTTGTGTGCTGGGAAATAGCAACACCCCACTGGCTGTGAAACAAGTTCTCGAGGGACACTGCAGGTGCTTTTTGCTGGTGGTTATTTACAACTAGAGTAGAGAAAAACAATTGTTATTCTTGTGTGCTGGAGAAGAGTCTTACCCTGGGGCAGGATGATTTAGGAGTAACTACTAAAGAGCATGAGCAATCGGATTTGTGTGACCTGAACAGGTAACCCCTTCTCTAACATAATGAAAACTCCTCATGTGCAGCAACAGCAGAGTAAAATGGGCTTCCTTGAGCTATTATGAATGTGTCCTGTCTTATTTTACACTCTCACCAGCCAGAATGAATATAATTACAGCTGCAGGAGAGTAAATCCTTGCCATATGCCAATGTGATGATTTGCTCTGTGATCCTATCCTAACCTTTGGGATAGAATGCATCAGCAGAAGCTTAAATTCTCATTCCCCAGGAGGCAGATTGCACATATTATCTATATATACACAGCCCATATTGATGCCATTTCAACATATGTTGCTGAAATTCTGATGTTTTTCTGTCACTACCATTTCAGATTCAAGTAATACCCAAAGAGAATCCCTAAGCAGTGTGGTTTGGCACTGCCAGGAGAGGTGATGGTGCTCCTCACTGTGTATCTCAAGGATAAAAGCCCATCTGGCAAATTGTGCAGTATAAGGATAACATAAATGTATATATTGGGAATTTAGGATGAGTACTGATTAACTAAATGTGCAACAACCACAGATTTTAACTGTGGATTTGATCAAAATGGTGAAGATAATCCTAAGAACAGAGTATTTAGTTATCTTAAGGACAGCTGTGACAGGCTGAGATCCTTTGGCTTTGGTTCCAAGAGAACAAAGCTAATTTTGTCTTTCTTGACTTGGGTATGAGTAGCTTTGGGTTCCCTGCAATTTACTTCAATTTGCAGGCTAAGCATAAATTCAGCAAAAATAGTTTGCCTGACTTCAGAATAAAAACATCCTCAGTCATATAGGGACTACTGTGTTTTCCATCTCAAAATAAAGCACTCCACTGCCCAGAGAAAGGCCACATTCTCACCTAAAATTAAATCCTATTGTCTCCTCAAAGTTTTATCCTGAATTGTCAGTGTTTATTCTACCATCATCTTTGCATCTGAGCTATGTACACACACAAATGGGATTTCTCCGTTCTTTAATGTTGAGTAAATTACATAGCAAGGCTGCACAGGGGTTCCCCATAAACAGCCTCACATTAGACATCCACTCTGCAAACATGCAAACTGCAGTAGGGGTGTTTTGGTACGTGACATCCATTGTTTGGTCCCCACCTTAGGGCACATTTCTTCATATGCTGATGTATCTTCCACCAGAGCAACGCATTTCAAACCAAGGGAGACATTTTCTGAAAAAGGATGAGCCTTATCTTGCCCAGAAAGTTGCAGCTTGAAGGTTTTGTCCTTCAGCAGCAACAGGCATGAGGGCAGCATCTGAGGGTGGGTGTAGACCCTGCCATTCACTTCCAGAGGGACTGAGTGCATTTGTAGCCATTTTTCTGCTCTGGATACCACTGTTGCATGGAGGACATGTGAGATATTTTCCAAGGGACTACTTGCATTCCCAAGGTTTATAAATGGTATGTACTGTGGGAAATGAAACAAGTACAAGCAAGGGATGGAGAGGACTTCCTCTTGCAGTCACAGAAACAAAGCCAGCCCTGGGGATTCCAGCTGGCATGATGAACCATCACGTGTCATTGTCCAAAAGGTTTTCCAGCCTCACTGATCCCCAGCTCTTTGAGCCATACAGTGCCCAAAGAGTGTTTCAGCCTCAGCTTTCCATGAATGGGTAGTGCACTGGCTTGAACTGGATTCACTCCTTAAAATCGTGTATTTAAAAGGAGTACTGGACTCTGAAATGAGCTGGGCTAGCACCTCAAGGGGATAAAGGATGCACATCTATTTTATTAACCTTCCCAATGTATTAGAACCTCAGGCCCTGCACAGGACAGTACCACATGGTCTGGGGTTTGCAGGCTGAAGAATTCCTGTGGGCTGCTCAGTACAGCTTTTTCCTGGGGTCTTCAACAGCATCTTTATTTCTCTCCTCTCTTTCTCTACTCAGATCTCTTCTGCCACAGCCAGTCCAGGCATTCCCCAAGAAGAGACAAAGTAAAACCCTCAGACCACTCAAGTTCAATCATTCCCCAGAAAGGGGTGGTCAGAGTGCACCTAGAAGCTTTTATTAATTTAGTTTTCCCACACTATGGTCACTTCCCTGCTTCTCCTGTGTAATTAGAAACTCATTTCCTGAGGGATACATGTCTCCCGGAGGGGAAACAATAAGAAACATTTGGTAATCACTAGCCTATGCTATAAGTTTATTTTAAGGCTGTAATTGCTGGGAGCTCCAAGGGATTTGGGGCATATTTATTGTTACAGCAGAGCAAGTCAAAGTACTGGCACTAGGACAGAAAGCCTTCCAGCCCCGGGTCACCAATTCAAATCCAGAACAGGTAAACAGTGAATATAAGTTGCCTTCATCCAATGAGCCCTCAGGGCTGAAGGTGACATTAGTTTGGTTGCCTTCATTTATTGCCTAGCAGGCAGATGCCAGGCTCCTGAGTCCACTGCCTCTGGATGACCCCACCAATAGTCTCCGCAGGGCCAGCAGGAAAGGTGTTGGGAAAATTATTTATTTTCATAAAACCAGCTGCACACATGCACTCCTGGTGGACGGGCTTATAGCCAAGAATAATCCACGGGAGTAGAAACGCATCCAAGCTCCTCTTCTCTCCTCCTCCATATTCATTCTCTAGCTTTCAACAGAATGAACAGTGTTCTGATATTGCCATGCAAATTTACACCCTTCATGCAGCCAAAGGAAAACAAATCCTATTACTGAGCATAAAATCTTCACTGGCCTCTCCAGTTGCAGGTGGATCTTGCCCTGAGCATGGGTCTCGTGCTAGACCCAAAGGTGTGGTGGATCTGAGACCTGGTCCAGGCTTAAATACTGAAACCCCCATTAGTCAACCAGCCTGTGAGTCCTTTAGGGTGACAGACCCCCATTAGCTGCTGGCTTTGTCCCTTCAAAGGTACAGGCACCACAAACCTTTCTCGTATTCCACTCCTGGGCTTTCCACACTCTCCATTGCAGCTTTGCACATCACGCCTTGTCTCTTTTATTAATTCTGAGTTGTCCAAGATGTTTTCAGGCAAACACAGCACAAGAAAACAGTGATATCTGAGACTGCAGCAGGGCTGGCCCACCTCCAGCACAGACCTCAGGCAGGGCTGGAGTCTGGGAGCCACTCTCCAGCTTCAGTTACATGAGCTTGAGTCTCAAATACCTCCACCAAATCCAGTACTACAACTGCACATGGAGGTGACACAATCACAACCAGGATCTGGCTCTGCAGTTGCAAACACCTCTATTGTAAAATTTGGCTCAAGCACAAGTGGTTATGTGGGCTCAGCCACCTGGCAGGCTGAGCACACTCACCTGCCTTTTGGGGAGCATGTGTGCAAATTGAAGGCTTCTTCTCAGACCCAGTGACAGCTCCTGGTTTGGCCAGGCTCACCTTGGTTTTTTGGGAATGTCTGAGGGCAGAGCTGAGCTTTGAAGCATTTAAACCTAAAAGATCCAAGTTTCATGAACCAGAAAAAATAAGGTGCACTTGATCTTGACACCTTGTGCACAATTTGCGTATTTCCCAAACAAGGCCTCCCTAAGCCATCCAAGAAGTCAGCATGGGATTTGTAAATGTGGACAATTTGACAGTTTTATTTTTGATGAGCAGCGCTAAATTACACAACTTTTCTCACTGTTATTTAATTGGCTTAGACATTTGAAATTAGACCTAATTACTTTTCTCACTCCATTAATGTCCAGTGACAGTTGATTTCTGTTTTGTGAGAAGAGTTGGAGGTTTTGCTGAACTACTCAACTACCACCTCACTGTGAAGGATCCTAGGAAGTAATAGCAACAACCTCCTTGGCTAGTTTTGCTAAAATGCCTTTTGCACATAACCTGCTTTTCACCCAGGTCAATTGGCTGTAGTTAAGCCTCCTTGGATCACAGGTTACTTTACTTTGTTGAGAGTTTTTTCTTACTGGGCTGCTGTGGACAGACTCCCACTGCTGGAAAGTGCTTGACTGCTACCCCACACTGCTTGGCTTGGCAATGGCGTTTGCACTCAGGTGTTTGTGTTTGCCCCAGGTTATTCTGGCAGGATCTCTCCTCCCCATATAAATTCTTGTGGGCAAGGAGAACTTCACCATGTTAAGCTCAGCTAGCACTTGAGGTCATGTAAAACTTTCCAGCTGCCCTTTCCCCCTACACTTTTATGTGCATCCCTTCAGAGCACAGCCTTTGCTTACCCTGCTTCTTCTCTATAGAGAGAATCCTTGCAGAAGGATATTTGAAAAGCATAGAAACAACCCAAACCCCCCGCCAAAGTACAAGGAAAAGATGGGAAAAGCATTCACAAGCTGGAGAAATGCAATCTCTACATCATACTTGGCCTTAAGATCAGAAATGGAAAGAGAGGCAGTTGTGCACTGAGTCTATTCAGCATCTTCCACGACTTGGCTGACACAAACAGAGGAGTCATCATGTGCAAAGAGGGTGACCTCGGTCTCTAGGTGGAACTGGAAGGACAAGAGATAGGAAAACCACAGCCCTTCCAAGAAATGTCTTTCAGGACAGCATTTCCTGGAGCATGTCCAGAGAATCAAAAAAAGTAATTTTGTAAATGTACAATTAAGACAAAACACAGCAGTGAAGGTCTTGCTGTTAGGCAGTCTATTTTTGGCTCTCCCAGTTTCCTGGAAAATGCAGAGAACACACTTTGACAAGATTGAGCATTTTATTCAAAATAGTTTGATCATGGCTTCAATTATATGATTAAAATGTGTGGCTACAATGGCTATGTTCCATCATCAGATCCACAAAAACCTACCTTTTATGCTTTTTAGACTTCTTTTTTTATTCAGCATATTTTCCTCCTTTTTTATCAACTCTAATATATTAATTTTATTTAACTCATATGGAAAAAATATCACCAAAGTGCTGTCTAACACCTCTCAACCTTGACATCCTCCCAGGGTATTCAGAAATACATTTCTTTTTTTTTTTTTTTCCATTTTGTTTCAGCACATTTCAAGGCAGAGACACAATGCACTCCTGACCTTCCTGTCATCATGTGGGGCATTTTTTTCACCTGTCCACAATATGCCTGCTCCAAGCCATATTCCAGCATCTCCCTCAGTACTACACAGCTTTCTCGGTAGAGCTGTTACCTCAAAAGGAAACAGATGGGAAACAGCCATGATTAGCACAGGACACTGCTTCTTATCTCTCTGTCTTCCAGAAACACATGGGGCCAGCATCCTCCTCTCAACTTTCTGTGTAAGGATACATAGAAAACAATGAAAATCTAATCCTCCACCAGAATGCCTAGAAAAATCACAGTTCAGTCCATGTCCATGAGCTGAGTGCAGCCATTCCTTAGGCTGCTTTGTCCAGAATGTGCTTGATCTGCAGCTATGGCCCTTTTCAGGCTGTTATCACATCAATATTGAGTCAACTTTGCATCACTGGGATACATTGTCCCTGATGAAATGGCCATTTCCCAGGATCCAGGGCTTTCATCCTGAAAGCAATGGCTTCTTCTGGCTTCTCTGAGAAATCCCAGTGAGGGGAAATTGCCAACAATTCCATGTGCTTGTTGGGCTCTAAGGTCTTGGCACAGCCACAGCCACACCATGATTTCCTCATACAAGCCAGGAATGATTGGGTTTGCAGACTGACAACTGGCCAAGCTGCAGGATGAGACTGAGGGGCAAAAGCCATTCTTAAAGAGATGTCAAGTGGGTTTACATGCTCCTGACCTGTAAGAAACCCAAATCTGCCCAACACCTCCACGGTTTCCTAAATCTGTACTACATCTTCCCCGCTTCAGCCCTGTCTCCTCTCTGGGGCTGGAAGAATGAAAAAAGTGTGAATGGTTTCCTGACCTCCCCATTTGCAGCAACAAAACATCACTATGCTGATTGCAGCCCATCCCCGTGAGTCATGGCCAGAGCAGCCAGGAGCAGCCCTCCACTGCAAAAAACAGAGCCTGATAAATCATCTGGAAAAAAAAACTCCTCGTTTGTTTCTCCCCAGCCTGCCCCTCCTTTAGCTGCTGTACAGAGCTCTGCAGAACCAGCTGGGGGAAATATCAGACCTTAACCCCTCCACCAGTGCAGCAGGCAGGGTTGGGGAGGGCGTGTCACTGTGTTCCTAAAATTGGTTGTCCTGATCCTACTGCTCCGGAGGATTCCTGGTAGCACTATCTGAACTGATGAATGCCAGCAGAAGATACCCCAGGAAGTGCAGAAGATGCACAAGGAATTGCTTGTTTACCCTCTCCTAGTCCCAGAGTTTTTATATTTCGTAGGAGACATCACAGCAGCTGTTGCAAAGACCATCACAGAGCACAGAGGTGCTTGCTCAGGGCTGTCCCTTAGTGCACAGCCTGATTTGTGTGTGCACCCAGAGGAACAGGATCCCAAATCTGAATTCCCCATCATTTTGAGTCTTTGCCTGAAGTAAGAAGATGCCCTGACAGAAACACTGAATTTGATATGGGTATCTCCTGAGCTGGGGAGAGGTCACAGAAGTTGGGTGTTAGGTTCTGGTTTGGCTTTGAAAGTGTGTAAAATAAACACCTGCACTTCATTTCAGCCTAGCAACTGCACCACTAGCAGCATCCCAAACAGTGAGCTCCAGGACACAGGACTGGGAGCGTCTCCTGTGCTGCTGACACTTGCAGTCCTAAGCAAAACCAGCATGAAAATCCTTCTATAAATCAACCCCACTCCATCTTCAGTCAACACCTGTTTTCTTCCCTCCTGCTTAGGAGGGAGTTCACTACCCCAATTGCTAACAACCTTTCCAATTCCTAACCTACATTTACTCCCATTCATGCCCATTTGTTCTTGTGCCAACATTGTCCCTAGGCTGAAATAACTCTTTTCTCTCCCTGGTATATTTATAGACAGTCGTCACATCCTCCCTTGAGCTTTTGTTCTGCTAAATTAAACAAGCAAAATCCAGACATCCCATCCCATGTGACAGGTTCTCCATAGCCCTGTTTCTGTTTGTTTTGTCCAGCCTCAGGCTACCTTCCCAGTTCTGGGAGGTCTGACCTACCGTGGATGTCCAGATCATTGTAGGTCCTAATCACAGTGCCTGGGTGAGGGAGAAACAGAAAAATATGCAGCAGCCAGGTTTTGACCTAAATACACATTAGTAGCTCCTAAGTGCCACCACCACACACAACTCATGCAGCACCTGTGATGGGGCAGAGCCATTATCCTGTGTGGGTAGCACAGCTGAAAGCCAATATGTGAAGCAATAAATGCAAGGGAGGATGCACAGTGAATGCCAGAAGAGCACTTTGTACCGTAGAGATTTCTTCACCAGTCGGGGGGGGATTTCTTCATGCATGTCCTGGATTTTGTTCCTGTCATGAGCCCATCCTTTAAAAGGATTTTGTGCAACGACCAAAGCAAAATGCAGAGCAGCAGCACAGTGGCTTGCATTAAATAAGGGGCAGCTCACAAATTAAGGAATATTTTGTGGGTATTGAGGAAAGACGGACACATCTGGACACAACCAGTGGAGAGCTGGGAAGGGGTGGGAAGAGAAGCAGCAATTCCACTCTGTGATCTGAGTACAGCCTGCCCCATGGCACTGAGTCCTTTGAACTTCCCCCTGGCAAGCTTCTCCCCACACAGAAGCATACAAATTGCACAAGGAGCTTTAATAAATTACAGTTCCTAATTAAGCTCCTGATGGTTAGGCACCTAATCTGAATACTTGCTTTCAGAATTTTGTTTTTCTTTGGACATGCATTTTTTCCCTATGCTGATCATTTTGAAGGTTGTATTTCAAGTAAGCCTAGTCCTGGTCATTCTTGCAGCAGCACTGCACCACTGAGATGTACATCACTGACCACAAGCTGCCCAGAAACAGAGAGGTTGTTAAAATCACCCTGTCACTACAAAGAACCAGCCTTTTTGTCAGCTCCCAGAGGCAAGGGACAGAAGGATGATGCTGAGCTTTCCTGCTTCTGTGAATTTATTTTGATTTTGCTGATGGAGTGGTGTTTGGGCAGCTGATCCACCTAGGCTGGGATTTTCCTATTCATCCTGCCTGGGGAAGGTTATGACAACTTCTCAGAAAACTTAGGGCTAGTAACTCAAATAAGGCCATGGAAAATTACTCCAAAGTGACTTGATGTCCCAAGATATTGTGTTTCATTGTTTATTTGTTTATTTACTAGGAGGGAAATCTAGCAGGCATTTCTGCTATGCAAATTGCTAAACGTTTTAAAAATTCTTGGCATGTGCAGGACTTTTCCTACTTAGTGACAACCAACAGTGACCTAATTCATATTTGACTGGACTAAGCCACTGGGCTCCAGTGTACTAGATACGTCCCAGAATGGCACCAGAATCTGCCAAGAATTCACCAGAACTTCTGCCCAAATTGTCCTCTGACCCCATTTAGCTTCAGGATGTCAGTGCACTCCAGTGCACTCAGAAAATGCCATGGGAAAAGGTCATGTCAGATAAAAAAGACCTCCAGATCTCATATTCCAAATAAAATCAATAAAGGCAGTTGGTGAAACATGCCCTGTGTTTAGAAGTTCACAAAATTTGAGCTGCCATTGAAATCACAGCAAATAAAGGTTCTGAGCTACCTGTCTAAAATGTTCCATTAATGTTTGAATTATGATACCTCTTCTAGGAGAGAGAGCAGAGAAAGCTGAAACTGAACATGAGAACTGAAATACAAGGACCTGGAAATGTTGTGGTTCAGACAAGGAATATTTAAGTGACTTAATCAGATTTTTTTATTTGAATGACAGTGGTAAAATTCCAGACTAACCGCTTATAATTAGCCATATTCTTAGAATCCCTCTTCACACTTACAAAAGAGTTGACTACATTTTCAACACAGCTGATAATTCAGTTCCAGCCCAACTCTGAAACTGTCTTGTCCCAGCCAGTCCATTTGGTAGTTCAAGTATTCTGTTGTTGGGTCAGTTCAATATTTTATTAATAAAAAGCTTAATTTCAGTCATGTTTTCTTGGTTTTAGGTTAGTTTATTTAACAGGCCTAATAAAATATATAAAAATTAAATTGATATTGAACCCATCTCTCTGGAGCAACACTGCTCTGAAAACTTGGAGGGCATAGAGCAGATGCCAGCCAGGTTAAAAGGCAATTTGCCCCCCCAGTAAATCTGTGCTCTTGCCCTGGGAAACTGTTAACAGTGAGAGTGGGGAGTTCTGCTTGAACGGGGCCTGGCAGCAGAGGACCACACAAGGTGTACCTGGATTTAACTGGGCCTTGAACTGTCACTTCATTGTGTTCCTATTTAAACAGCCTCAGGGACAGAGATTGCCACAGGGAGGTTGCCACCCTTCCACTACACATTTTGCTGTCTTCCACCTCCAGCACATCCCTCCTCTGCCCCAGTCCTCCCCAGACTCCTGATGGAGAGAGATCCTCCACACCTGAACATCACCATCCTCTCCACTGGGCCTCCACTTCTTCTTCCTGGCGTGTCCTGTGGATGGGAACAATATAATTGAGAATTTTGTGCTTTTTAGGCATCTCTCTAGTGTGGACCTTCACTGCACAGCAGTCACATAGACTCAGATGCAGTAGAGAGGCCACTGGAAGGAGCATTTTGGAGTCATGACCTTGGTGCTCAGTGTGAAATAGTAAATAAAAGATGATCCTTGGCAATTCAAAATTTGAGTGAAAAGTTGCTAAAATCCTCCAGGGTATTTATCATTAACTTACAACTTGTTAGGATTTCGTGGACTCAGGAGCATGGTCCTTCCCCACACAATCCATCATCAGACTCATAGCAACACTATCTGTATGTTTTGCTTCTACTGCAGAAAAAAATGAAGAAGGCAAATTTGTCTCCTCAATATTTGTCATTTGGCCTAATTTTCCAGAATTCTTTGGCACAAACCTTTTTAGAAAGGAGGAAATGGGGAGGTTGGAGAGTTTCTTTAAAAATATACATGTGCTTATGTCTTGCTTTGTCATCAGAAATGGCAATGTGCCAGAAGGCAGAGACTAGAGGCACGGGGCACAGAAGGGAGCCTGGATTTATGATCCCCCTGTTTGGAGAGTGGGTAACAGTGCAGTCTGCAAACTGCAGCCCCAGAAGCCTGTTCACATATTTAAGGTAACACTTTCTGCAATGAAGACCCACATTCCAATGCTCCTGAAGATGCCCTGAGCATTTAGCTTCGGTTTTGGATGGATCTTTTTATTTCCCAGTCTATGTCCACATGTGACATACTCACTTTTCCCAAATAGTTACAAAAATATTAACTTTGTCAGCTAAAAAAAAACAGTTAAAACCACTCAGGTCTTCCACCTCTGGCAAATCATTTAAAATGAGGATGTTCACACATCACGTTGGCAGCTGATAGATGGATTCACCTGGAAGGCAAAGGGAAATTACATCTCCCCTAAAAGCTCAAGTCCTTCCTCCCAAGGACTCTCTCTGATAACACCAAGAAGAGCAAATGAACACTTAGCAATCAATACCAAAGTCTGTGGTAGGAGGAGAGAGGACTTTCATTGCCTCTTCTCCAGTGGAATTGCACTCTGTGATATCCACGTGCAGGAGATCTCTGTGATATCTTCCTTCCTGGCAGGCACCTGAACACCTTCCCACCAGCACAAACTCAGAACTTTGTACTGATGCCAGAGCAGGATTTATTTCTGCCAGCCTCCAAGAAGGCCATAAAGAATCCAGAAATGCTAAAAATGGAAAAGAACAGTGCCCAGTGTTTTATTAAAACCATCCTTATCTACGATAAGCACAGAGACTGCAGGATGTGGATCCTCACCTGGCCAGGAGTTCACTCTGCTACTGCAGCAGGACAGGCAGCAAGCAGAGAAGGCAAGATGAATTGCCCCTACTCCCCAGAGCAGGGCTGATATTTATGGCAATTCTAAAAATTATGGCACAAGGAAATCAACAAGCTGGAAAGTCGTGCTGGCTGCAGCTCCATAGGAAACAGCAGAGAGGAAAAGCAGTTTGCCAAATGGAAAAGGGAAAATCTGGTAGGAATGCTTTTTCTTTTTTTTCTTACTTTACAAAAAAATCAAGTTTCTTAGGATGTTTCACAAACAATGAAGCACATAAGAAAACTGTGCAAGGCAGGGGAAGGCAGCTGCAGTTCAAGTGGAGTTGAAATTAATGAATGATGGGCATTTCTCAAGATTTGGGGTATCCATATCTTGCCCAACCTATCCCCAGAGCAGCACAGACATCAGGGTACTCATTCCCTTTTACCAGGCCAAACTTTTAAGCTGTCCTTGCTCATTGCAATAAATGTAATTAGCAGGAGCATTAGGATCACATTTCTCTTTATATCTCCCCAACCAGTTTTTTACTTTTCCTCTCTCCACCCCACATGCAACAAAACATCCATGCAGCCTTTTAAGCCTCGTGTTTGGATCCTGCTTGCTTTAGATGAATTCAAGCTCATCCTCATTGCTGGGCTGGATCCAACACCATTTAATTACATGGCCCCAGCCTCCAGAGCACCAAATACTCAGACCTAGGCTCAGCCGTGAAGATTTTTGGCTTTCCTTCCTCTTCTGCTTCAATCCAGGC
This sequence comes from Promerops cafer, assembly GCA_013398275.1. Lineage (NCBI taxonomy): Eukaryota > Metazoa > Chordata > Aves > Passeriformes > Nectariniidae > Promerops > Promerops cafer. Next base: position 226,595 of record VZSE01001754.1, on the reverse strand, counting down.
AGATGGAACAGTATTGGGATTTGAGAAACCTTGTCTAGAGGAAGGCTGGAACTAGATAATCCTTAAGTGCTTTCCAACCCAAACCATTCTGTGATTCTATGAAGAGTGCATCATTCAAAGAGGAAACACAAGTGAGGCGTCCCAAATAAACATCACACGACCACAAACCTCCCATACAACTTCCACCAAGTTTCTAAACCTTGGCTTCTGCCCTGTGAAACACCAATATCTGTGCGTCCTCCCTCCCCTTCCCAGCCCTGTGTATATTCCCAGCTAAATAAAGAAGTAAACAAATAATTTCCAAAGAAGAAATATTAAATTAATTAAAACAAATTTAAGATTTCCATTAAAAAATATTGTCACCTTTGACTGATTTTAATAAACATGCTGAGATTTTTTCATAACCTTCACTCAGAAACTCATCTCTTGAAGGGCTTTGTTTCCTCATTTGCTGTACAAGCTGCTGCTTCAATGAAATCTGACTTGAGCTTTAGTTTCAATGATCTGACAGAGACCACTAGGGGAGGGCCTCTCTCATTTTTTACAAATAATCATTTAAATAAGATTCAAATATAGACTTTGGGGGACATTTTATTGAAAGCTCCCATAAAAATAGTTTCAAATCATTGTAGATCTGTGTCTTTTTAGTAATTTTGAATTATAAGAGGCTTCAAACATATAATTATTTTTAAAAAATCAGTTTTGAATTAGAAGATTGAATGTTTTCTTGATATTACACATATTTTTAAATTTTAATTATGAATATTAGAAAGAACACCCAATTGTGAAATTTTAACATAAATTTGAACTCAGACTCAGTTAGAACTCTGTGTGCTCAGACCCAGGACTTTGAAATTACCTGTTATGAATAAGAACTAGGAAGTTCCAGTTTATGAGCAGTATTGTCTGACTCAAAGCTTGGGGTCAGAGGACCTGCTGGGTCCCTTTTGGAGCCGCTCCTGGGAATTTCAATTAAATCTACTTCCCAACCCCTGTGAAGAACCTCACTTTGGCTTGAGGATCCCCCAGATGTAGCAAATATCACATGGCATTTTCCACCCTAAGGCATCCTGAAACCACAGCACCCAGGGCTCTCCACCCCTCAGAGCAATTCCATCCTTTCCCTTTAGGGAGGTGCCATTGGTTTAACAACCTCCTGCACAATGCAAACCTTCAGAAGAGGAATTTCAGGAGACAGAGTCCAACTGAAACCTTACAGAAATGCCCCCTTTACTTTGCAAATACAAACTGGAGGCAAAATTTTAGGGCATTGGTGTAGTTTCCTGCACCAGGGAAAGCTGTTTTATAGAGAAAAACCATCCCTTTTCATAACCCTGTATAACCCAGCTAAAATCAAATGTTAAATCCCCAAAAGCATCTGTCCCTTAGCCAGCGGTTGTTTTTCTTCACAGATGAATCAAACATTCTGAGTAAATCACATGAATCACCAGCGGAAACATCATCCTCACAGCTTCATCTCACAGTTATGAATAAGGAGCTTGTTTTGCAGGTCCCCAGAGAAGAAATAAAGCCCTTGGAGATCAGGGAGGGGCCCAGGCCTTTCACAAACGTCTTGTTTTAATAGATTACAAACAATAAGGTGGCTCCCTCCTCCCATCAAAAAAGTTATGGCCAATTGCTTCACAAACCATCTCTCAATTTAGCAGTGCTTTTATTAATAAGAAAATGCCTGCACTGATGACATAGCTCAATAACCCAGTTATAAATCGCATAAATCTGTTGCAACAGCTACAAATGAGCAACATGATTTATGAGTGGGGCCACTGACTTCTACACCTGACATAAAACTTTGTAGGCAATCAGCCACATGTTTCATTTCAGTTTTATATTTGACATATAAATCAGGCAAGTGAAAGGGACTCTCTCTCCACCCCCACTCCTCCCCTTGAAACAGACGGAGCCAATATTTTACAAGCAACATGTAAGTCACTGTAGCAAGGACACAATATGAAGTATGGAAAATATTATGCTGTGATTTCATTAGTTTCATGTGAACCAATATGGGGTACAGTGACCTGCCTTGGAGAGCAGGCAGTTAAGTGGGGAAAAACCATGCAGGTCACAATGGAAAAGCAAGTTTTCTTGCACTACATGCCCCATTTATTTCCAGGCCTTTCAAATCTGTGGAAAGTCAACAGCTTCCCCTCCTGAGCTGAGCAGAGTTTGGCCCTGCTTTTGAGGTCAAGGTGTCCAACACAACCCCAAAAAGGTGATGTGGTCATCAACAGAACGGAGCAGAAGAGAAAACCTGACAGTCTCTAACTGGATTTTTGAGGTTGTTTTTCACAGGTGTTAATAAAATAATTCTGCCCAGCACATTTCACAGGATCCCTTCCCTCTTCAGATTCTACAGCAGATGTGCAAAGAAGCTCAGAGCTTCAAATTTGACCCCCAGCTCAATGTTGAATAACCGTTTTTAAAAAAAAGAAATGCACTGGGTACACACTTCAGGGGATTCTGGTATAACTGGCAAGTTTCTTCTGAGTTTATGTGTGACCCAGCTCCAAAGTGTCTTAAAACTCCTACATTCACCTGAATCTCAAGATGAGTCAGATCATTGTACGAAGTGCTGAGTGAAATTAGGTAGTTAGATGTTTGCCTCAGAAACCCAAGGAAATGCTTCTCCAGTTTAGATGCAAATTCAAATGTCTGATTTTCAGTAGGTGTAAAATCAGACCCACAAATATGAGAAAGTGCTGAAGGTAGGATGTACAAAAGTGAGATGAAGTGTGAAATAAAATGTAACAACCTAAAGAAATCATTATTTTAAACAAGTGGTATAAATCTGTAGTACTTTCACCCAGTTGCATGAGTTAGTTTATCTCAGCTGGATAAAGTCCTGTCAAAGTTTTTTATATGATCTCGTCCAGGGATGTGAATTTTTCCATAACAGAGGTGTTGGCCATTTCTGGAAAGCTCTTGCAATGAGTCAGTCATGTACTGCTTTTCCATTTTCTCAGAAGAACTCTTTAAATGCACTTGAGGCAATGGAAAGCCATCTGGAGGCAGAGGCTGAAGGATGGGTTGTGACTGCCTGGTTCAGGGGTGCAGAGCTCTGAGGATGGGGTGGGAAATGGACTATCCAATGTCACAGCAAGATTTTTCTTAGAATTAAATCCACTATTTATTTACTTTAGACCTTCAGTGATTTTATGTGATATATTCTATAAATACAGGTCTCTTGGAAACTTCAGTGGGGCTCTGATCATCCACTTGGGTTACACCACCATCTAATACCTAGTGCAGATGAGGCTTTTGCATATCCTCAGGTGGTAACTACAACTTGAACAACACAAATTTCTGCAGTCCCACTCAGATTGTTAATGTCTTGCCTACTCTAAAAAATTATTACACTCCAGCTTAACCAGACACCATCTGATTTCTCTGGTGTGTATTCCAAGTGGAGAATAGATTATTTGTTTATAAAGATGAGTTTCTTGGGCCATAGCTGAGATCTCATTATTTATTTCAAAATAAGTTGTAAAAATACAGGAGAAAGCAAGCTTACACCAGCTGGGAATTCCCCCTGCACATTTTTTAGCTGCTCATGACCTTACCTCTTCCTGCTCCCTGACAGGTAACAGAGTTGATTTCCCTGTACACAGAAGGAGCAGAGGATACTGGAAAGTTTACACCTCTGACTGTATGTCCTGATTAAATATGTTGAGTAATAAAAAAATTATAGTTAAAATGTTCTCTGCATGCAAATTGACGTTTAGTTGGGGGTGATGGGACTGAAGCAAACAGAGCAATGAAACAAATCAAGGTCAGTGTAAGACTGAGCTGCCAGGTAGAGTTTGGGTGTTAGACCAGGTCTGGATCTGACAGCAGAGGAATCCAGTACTCACCAGTATTTCCAGCCATGGCAAGGAATGCTCAAGGATAAATGTGTCCTCAGAAGTCCGTAGCCCAGTTTTGCTTATTTGGCAGCCAGCCTTTTCAGACATAAATTGCTCTCACCTCTCTACTCTGTGGGTCTTTTCTTAGACTTAATTTGTCCTTGCATTAGCTCCTTGTAGTAGTGGGATTGTGCTGAGGTTCTTCAGTGGCCCACATGAATGTTTTCATTTCCAAAGGTCTCCCACTGGAGATCACATTCTTTTTTTTCTCTCCCCCCACACGCTGACTTCAAAACATGAAGTGTATTCAGGAGTAGCCAGCAATGATTTACAAAGGGGAAATCATGCTTGACCAACCTGATTTCCCCCACAATGAGGTGACCAGCTTGATGCATGAGGGGAGACCAGTGGATGTTGTTTACTTTGACTAGTGTATCTTTTGTCATTGTCTCCCATAATATCACCAGAGATAGGATGACAAATTATGGGTTCAATATGTGGACAGTAAAATGGATTAAAAAGTGGTTGCACCACTAGACCCAGGGGGCTGTGACCACTGACACAAAGTCAAGTAGGAGGAAAATCACTGAGGATGTGTCCCAGAACTCTGGCCAGTTCTGGGCTTCCCCAGTGCAAGAGTGACACATTTATTGGAGCTTTATTTATTGTGACCCAGCACAGGGTCACAATGATTACTGGATTGGAGCATCTCTCATATCAGGAGACACTGAGACAGCTGGGACTGTTCAGCCTAGAGAGGAGGCTCTTTGGGATCTTATCAATGCCATAAATACCCAATGGAAGAGAATGAAGATGAGGGATTAGACTTCACTGACAGGACAACAGTGAGCACAAACTAAAACACATTAAATATTTACTGTGAGGAAGGTCAAACACTGGACCAGGCTGCCTGGTGATGATCTGGAGATAATTCAAACCAGACTGGACACAGTTCTGAACAAGCCTCTATGGATAACCCTGCTGGAGCAGTGTTGGACTAGATCTCAAGGTTGGACTTGATCTCAAGGCTGGACTTGATCTCAAGAGCTGCCTCCAACCTCAAGCACTCCATGATTCTGTGACTCTGTAACAGCACGTGGCACAACAGCAGCACTCATCTTCTTTGAAGGCAAACAAAACCCGAAGTACAGCATTGCTCATTATTAACTGTTCACTAGCATAGTTCTCATGGCCATAATAAAGTATGTATGTTTTCAGACTCTGCTTTCAGTTGCAATTTGGCACACTATAATACAGTAATTATAACTGGAAGTGCAGCAGTGATCAGGTTCAAGAAGCATTTTGGCTGCAGACTCCCAAATTTTCAGGAAGTTCCAGTGCAGATCTGCACCTTGCACCTGGTTCCTGTCTGTAATGGGCAGAACCAGCATTTCTTATCTGAACAGCCACCTGCTATTTCAAGAAAAACCAAACCCTGTAGCTTTGGAGACATTCTTGTTTAGATTCAGTCTCAAGGTTTTCTAGCCAAGGTCAGGTCCATTGCTGTAAAATATTCTACCTGCTCCACTGCATCCTGCATCCCTAAATGTATTTTTAAAACGTAGGTTTTTAAATGTTTGAAAAGGGGACATTGAATTAGAGCAGAACAAGACAAGAATAAAAATGTTTTTAAACAGATTTGATTTTTGGCTTTTTTGGCAAGTTTTTCAAATAGCTTTTGGTGACGCATATTGCTAAAATGGAGCCAGAAATAAACTGTTTACGAGAATTTTTTTTCCAGTAAGTGAAAATCCAATTATTTTGATTTGAAGGTTTTGGGGTTTTGCTTTTTTTTAAATAAACATTTTAAAATATTTGGGAGATTGTTCTTTAAATGAAATAAGCAATCACAGTCTGCAGAGGACTGCTCTCCCAAGGTTGTGGTCCTTCTCCATCTGAAGAACCAGGCACAAGAAGAGAAATCCTGAGTCCTAGATCTTCAGTGAGAATTTTGACATTATAGGAAGGTCTAAGCTCAAAATCTGAGAATGCATTTGCTTGGCACTTTTTCCAACAAGCATGCACTCCATTACAAGTAAATGTGCATTATCACAGTAACACAATTGCCCTGACAGAGTGTAAATTCAGACTGCAATTCTTTTCATTTTGCTTTCTGCTGGGCACTTCTGGTGATGCTTTTTCTTCAGTTGCCTATATCCCCATACCACTGGAATTCTCTTAAACCTCAGCTAGTGTGGGTCAGGTCAAACAGATTTTTTGAAAAGTTACCCCTAAAAAAGAAAGCCTCATTTCAAGAGCGTTACTGATAGACATTGTCTGCCTGGACTGACAGTGGACATTGTCTGCCTGCAGTTCAGGGAGGCCTTTGACACTGTCTCACTTAAGATCCTCATAGAGAAGCTGTTGTTTTAAGTACTGGATAAGCAGACAGTGATTTGGCTTGAGACCTGGTTGAGTGGCTGGGATCAGAGGTTGGTGGTCAGTGGTGTGGAGTCTGGTTGGAGGGCAGCAACAAGCAATTGTACCCCAGGGGTCACACATCGAGTCCAGCCCTGTTTAACACCCTCATTAACAGCTGGGATGATGGGGCTGAGTGTACTTTTAGCAAGTTTGCCAGCAACACCAAACTGGAAGGAGTAGCTGGTGTGCCAGAGGGTTGTGTATCCATCCCAAGAGACCTTGGTGGGCTGCAGAAATGGGACAGCAGGAACCTCAGTAATGAGAAGTGCCAAATCCTACACCTGGTGAGGAAAAAATGTAGGCAACAGGACATGCTGGAGACCACCCTGTGGGAAAGCAGCTTGATGGAAAAGGACCTGTGGGTGCTGCTGAACACCAAGTTGAGCATGAGCCAGCAACATACTCTTGTGGTCAAGGTCAGTGGTATCCTGGGCTGCATTAGACAAAGTACTGCCAGCAGGTCCAGAGGGGTGATCCCACTTATTCAATGCTGGCAGGGCAAAATCTGGAGTTCTGTGTTCCATCCTTAGTGCAGACAGTCAGACCCACTGTACTACATGGGATGCTGCCTGGCCATGTGCTCCTCATCTCTGACTGCTCCCCATCAGCACAATTTCATGCATTTTGTCCCATCAAGTTTAAAAGATACCTTCCAACACAAACCATTCAAGGGTTTTGTGTGCTGAGCCTATTACCATTTCTTCTTCATGATTGCATGGGTCTGTGCAAATAATTTTGGCACTTAATTTTAATAAAGAGGACCCTGTACTCTTTACTATTCTATGCAAAACACTGCTAGCCCATGTTGGGAGGGTTAGAGTAACCTGCATGACCACACACTTCTTGCTGTCTTTTTCACTCCTTTTGCTTTGTGCCCGTTTGGCTCAGGAGGGTTTTCCTTGAAGAGAGACTTTCAGCAGTGCTGGTGGTGGGGATGCCATTGGGAGGTGCAGTGTCCCATCCTCACTTGCATGCCAAAATACTGTGGGCTACATCTCAAGTACAGGCTCCTTGTCCTCCTGTAACCCCTGGCACCAGCACAAATCATGCAGCAGGCTGCTGTGTCTGCCTTAGAGGCTGGTTTGCTTTTGTGTTGAAATTTCATGAAGCCTTAATAACTCTCACTCATAACTTTCCAACCAAAACTTCACTGCCATTGACCCTGAAAAAAAAATGAATATATAAACAAAAGTCTGAGAAGTGAATGCAGATGAGCTGAACTAACTTACTGATTAGGACTGTAATGGCTTAATGGGTAAAGCACGCACCCTCTGAGTGTCTTGCTTTGGCTTAGCTGTGGTGATGGAGAAGAGAGAAAGACCAGCTGAACATAGGAAATAGGCAGACAAGATCCACCTGTTGTTGTCTATTGGTTACTTTTGTTACTGCAAGGACTCTCAGGAAAGAAAACCTGATATCTGACAAGATTTGTTATAAAAACCATTAGCACCATCTCCCTATTACCAGTTTTACCACATTCAAAATGGTGGTGTTGGGTAAATACTGTGCCAGAGAAATTACAAATGTTAGTAAAAAAATGCCTCCTCCATCAGACTTGGACAAGTCCTGAAAACACTGAGCTAAGGTATACCATATAATTGGTGGTCAGGCTTAAAACCAAACAGAAAATATCACAAGTTTCGTTCACAGCTCAACAACAGCTCCATACAACCTCATCTACCAAACAAATAAGGAAAATAAAATATTTAAAGAAAAGCATTGGGCCATTGTTTTCCCTTCCTGGCACTCAAAACTTGCCCCAGGTCTACTGTGCATTTCATTAACTACTGAGAATGTGTCTGACAAGCTTCAATTGAGTTTTGAGCTTTTAAGTAAACAGCTGGTATACTCTATAGAATTAATATCCCCAGTCCTGTCCAGTTCAACAGCCAGAGACAGTGCAACCCTGCTTTCAGATGTTGGAGGTGTTGATGGTTGCTTGTTGCTGTTCTTTTTGTTTCTTTCAACTGGGGTATTCTCTGGGAATTAATCCCATCAGTCTTGAAGGTAGTCTTGCAAAAATAAGAATTATGTAAACTAAGGAACAAGCTGCCCTGAGAAGCTGGGGATTACACACCCCTGGAAGTGGTCAAGGCTGGATGGTGCTCTAACCACCTGGTCTAGTGGAAGGTGTCCCTGTCCATGGGGAGGAGTTGAAACTAAATTGTTTTTCAAGTCCCTTCCAACCCAAACCTTTCTATGATTCTATGATGCTAAGATAGGACATGTTTGGATAGGGACAAAGATATATAGAGAAAAAAGCAGCAATGCCCAGGAGAAAAGGGAGGAGACATTTTAATGCTTCAGGGACATTCAGGTTCAGCCCCTGAAGTCTAAATGTACTAATCCATTCTGATTTTCTGAAATGATTGAACGCGTACATTAACAACACAGATTCTTGCTTTCAGAGCCCAGCCAGCATAAATCACAAATCTGCATTGTCTGCAATATATATGCCACATTTTATTACCTTGGTTCACGGCCGACACTTAATTTAATGCTCACCCTTTCATGTAATATATTGCAAGATACGCATCACTTCACGGTTCTGCACCACGCTGCTCAAATTGCCTATGGTATTGATCTATAAGATGATTAAACCTCAGCATTCTTTAAGAACCTGGGCTCTCAGAGCACTAGATGGTGCTAGAGAATGCTCTTAGCCGGCTCCGGGGCTGCATCCCCATAAATTCCCTCCATGTACCATGTACTTTTGTTCAATGTAACAGAATAATCTGCACCCAGCATCTGCACTCTCAGCAGTGTTTCAGACAGGCTGCTGGCACTGCTCATCACTCCTCTTCGCTGGGTGATGAGAAGTTGCTTGATGCTGCCAGGGGCAACACTCACAAGTCAAGTGCCCAGCTCATGACACTGCCTTCAAAAACAGGGGATATATAAATTTTTTTAAGTGTACTTTTATTTTCACTCTGGTTCCTAAGCCCTAGGACTGTTATGATGCTATTTATGTGCTCCCTAGGAAAGCATGGGAGTGCTGGGCACTGAAAGATCAGAGCCAGGCATGGGTCTGAGCAACAAAGTTCAAATCACAGTTCAGACCTGACCAGTGGACTATGGAAGTTTGGTTTTGAACCATCCAAAGTAAAGAAACCACCCTTGGAAACCAGCTGGAAACCACTGTTGGACACCACCCTTTCTCACCAGATGAGAAGGACAATTAGGAAACACAGCAAGGAGTTGTACAGTTCTGTGTCTGCTAACAACTAGAGTAATTTTTTTGGCTGGAGCACATGCTGGGAGAGGAGGGTTTCAGGGAGACCAGGGCAGCCTGCACCCAGCAAGAGGTTTTCTTGTGTCATTGAGGGCAGAGGGAATCTTTAGCTGGTTCAGTAGGGTTAGGCTGGGGATGTGCCCTGTGATGTGCAGAAAGGGAAAGCAAGTGAGCTGCACTTCACCTCAGAGATGACCCTGGCATCAACATCATTGGGTCATTTTGTCACCAGCAGCTGCACCACGTGAGGACAGGCTCTTGGAGAGAAACCCAAATGTTGGTCCTTCTTCTTCTGCCAGGTGCCCAAGGACGTGGGGTGTCCCAGGGAACCAAGGCACACAGATACTGGCAGCATAACAAGGATGGTACAGGCACTTTCCCTGTGTGACAGCTCAGCTGTGAGGCTGCACACTGTGCTCTACATGACCCAGGTGCTTATAGGGCATCCACTGAGCCTGGTGCTATTAACACCAACCTTGTGGCTTCAATCCCTGTATGGGCCACTTGCTTCAGAGCTGGACTTGATGATCCTTGTGGGTCCCTTCCAACAGTGAATATTCTGTGATGCTGTGATCCAAATCAGCAATATTTTCATGGCATTGGTGCTGTGAGAGGTGCTGCCCAGCCATGCCTAGCCAAGGAGTGGGCACACTGCGGGATGGCTCAAGGCAACACCGCAGACAGCAACTGCTGCCAACAGCTGGAGCAGCTGCTGGGACACAGGGACACAGGGACACAGGGACACAGGGACACAGGGACACAGGGACACAGGGACACAGGGCAGCCTTGGGGCGAGTCCTGGGGCACAGCTGGCAGCCAGCACCCCTCCTCCTCCTGCCTGCAGGGCAGCTGCAATGGCAGCACAGCAGCTTCCCCAGGCGCCGACACCACACGGGCTTGGTCTCATCCTGCCCTCGCAGCACGGGCTGGAGCCTGCACAGCTGCAGCTCCCCCATGGCACCAGGCTGCAGGATCAGCTCAGGGACCCATCCAAACCACAGCTCCCAAGGCAGGCTGGATCAGGCATTGTGGGGCCAAGCACGTGGTGAGCACATCTCCTGTGGCTGGTTCTTCCTAAACGTGGTGCAGCTACCACATGTGCATGCAACTCCAGGGTGCAGCCACTGGCCATGCCATGCCTCATCCCACCAGGAGTATCAGTGAGGACCAGTGCAGAGTAAAAACCATGGCTTGTAAAACATGGAAATCCAGGTGTGTGTTATGGGCCCTACACTTATATGCCTCTGATATCACTGAAAGCAACCACTTATTTTGGCTCATTTAACCTTGGTTTCATTGCTGGCACATGTTCCCATTCTGCTCCTGCTTGATGATGGCATTGAAACCAGATGGAAATGCCTTGAAGAACTTAGATATGATGTAATGGAATTACAACATCATGACTAAATCAACCAATCAGACAACAGCTGAAGAATGACATATCCAGGGACCTGAACTTGTGGTTTCAGCACCATTAAGATGTTTAAGGGACACAGTCAGATCACATTAGGCCTGTAGCCTGTTTTGAGACATCAGTGGAATCATTATCATTTTTCTTCTTGTTGAAATCAAATGAATTGCTTGTATGAATTTAAAGGTATCCCTTGAGCACTCACAGAAGGTGAAACTGCAAACCAAAGGGGAAACCCCACTGCTGGGCTGGTTCTCCCAGTTCAGTTATGTGCTTAAAGTCTCTCCACTGCTGAGGAAACTTGCCATGGTGTCTCATCCCTGTCTCATGTTATATCACCCACAGCCTTCTAACATCACACAGGGAGGGAAATTTGCTTTTAATTGATTGTTAACCTACCCATGTCCCTCTGTGTGCCTTTTATTTACGTTAGCAGTCTGAAAGAGCAAAGTATTCCCCTTCACATTTCACTCTGCTGGAGAAACGGGTTTGCTGTCATCACTCCTCATAAGCACAGCCTGAGACCCGCTTTCCCAAACTCTCCCTTCCACCATTTGTCTTTACTACCTCATAGCTGTCAGCTTTTCTTCTAGCTGCTACTATGAAATGAGCACAGGGTCGTTTTGGCCAAAAACCACTCAAGAATCAAGAAGTAGAGGAGGAGGGGAGCAATTACCGATCTTCGAAGGGAAAACTGAGGAAAGCTGGGAAAGTATCCTCAATTGATGGTTGCAACCCTCAGCCTCCAGGTCGAAAATCACCATTAATCTTATCCAATAATACATTCAAGGGAATTGTAAGCGAGCATTTATCCCAGCATCACCAGGGTTCTCTAATCCTTCTGCCGCAAAGAAACATCTTCTCTTCTGAAATAATTTGGTATGTGGAGAAACCCTGAAGTGGCATTCAGTTCTCTTATTGCAACAGCTGTATTAAACAAAGATTGACAGTGCTCTGTGACTACTTTATCCAAGAGAATTTTCCTTAAGCAATTTATTTCATCCATGCTGCCTCAGTTTCCCCACCTGTAAAATGGACAGAGTGGGAGCTTCTGGTTTGACAGTGTGTGTCAAGATGTGTCCAAGGAGAAAATGAGTTTTCTAAGAGCTCCTTGATTTTCTTTCCCCAGCTGAATGGGTGCTCAAACATAGAGAGAGCTGGGTGAGAAACATTCCCAAGAACCTGGGAGAAGTAAATAGCCCAAATTACTACAGAGAGTCCTTGTTTGACCATCCCATGAAAAACCAGCATTTCATGTTCAGGCTCTTTCTGTTAGATGCTTTAATAGACAATTGCATAAATACATTTATTTCCCCAAAGAAAGAAGCCTTCTGCAGAAAAGGCCACTACATTTTAGTGTCACTGCAACTTCCAATTGGGCCAGAAAGTCTAAACATTTCATTCCAGGCCTCTGGCTTCCCAGAAGGTGGGGGTTTTTCACTGGCTAGTGAAAATTCAGATAATTGCATCAAATACTACAGGGATTTCAGAATGAAAGAAGAGGTGCATTAGGACAAGAAAGAGAAGGCAAAGAGAAGGCAAAGAGAAGGCAAAGAGAAGGCAAAGAGAAGGCACCTTTCTTTACTCTGTTCAAGCTTCTTGGCATCCTGCTGGGTAATTTACCCCCATTTTGGAGATGCAGAGAGAGCCCAAGGAAAACTTGAAGATGGAAGGGGGCTGAATTCTCACTTTTTTAGTGAAGTCCTAATTAAGAATAGCCCACCAGTGGGGTGCTGCTTCACTGCACAATTAGGTATCATCAATACAACACCCACTCTGTGTTCCAAGTGGGAACCAGCAGACACTGGTGGTGGTCCAGATTGTCACCTGGGCGCTGCTGGGTGCTGTCACCCACCTGCCTGGCACCAACTCCGCACCCTTTTCCAGTGGGGAGCCCCACTGCTGCCATCCACCACCCCAGCGGGCCAAGCAGCAGCTCTAAGCCGGGTCTGCACGCCAGGGCGGCCAGCGCGGAGCCAGGCTGTCCCCTCACTCCCCTCCCACCTCCCCCTTGCCGGCCGCCAGGACTTTGTGTCCTAAAAGCTCATTCTTTCCATAGCGTAAAAAATAAACCAGCATGTGCTTCTCTCCAACGCCGCCCGTCTGCACAACGGCCCCGGGTGGGTTGTTGCTGTCGCTCGGCGCTGCCGCTCCTTAAACAACAGAATTACAGCGGGTCTAATCCTGCAAAGTGCTGAGCAACAGCCCCTTCCCAATAAATTAAGCAGGCACTCAGCGCCGCAGCCTGATATTTGTATCCATGTCCTCCCGGATTATCAGTCTCTCCTCCTCGCTCTCTGCCCGGCCCCTCGGGGAGCAATTATCTGTGAATGAGAACAGAATAACTCTTTTAGCAGAAGGTTTCCACACTCGCGCACAAGGAGCGCTCTGAATGGATTTATCATGCTTGCTAAAAAGGGAGGTGGCAAAAAGTCCCCCCGCTTCCTTTTTTTTCTCTTATATTTTAAGGAGAAATCCCTGAAGCGGCAGCTGTTCCCCGGTGGCTCCACACACCAGGGGAAAAAAGGAAAAAAAAAAAAAAAAAAGGAAAAAAAATAGAAAAAAAATGGACATAGTAAAACTTTTTAAGGGAGGCATGAATCGGTTCTTCAGAAAAACAAGGCAGCGGTGCCAACTGGAAATGTTTGCTTTGGGGGTGAGTTAGATGGCTGGCGTCAGCCAGGGCTAAAGACATGCCAGCGGAATGCAATATTGGGGAAGCAGCAGGTCACTCAATCACTGGCAAATTGCCCAGGAGCAACTGGATGCCTTCAAATTTTTTTTTCCTTGTGTGTGCATGTTGCCTTTTTTTTTGCTAGGCAAACAGAGCTCCAGCAGTTTTGAGGCTGGGGAGCTGGAGAATGGTATTTCTGAAAGGCACGTTCCTGCAGGAATACCCCCGTGGGTCTGCTCGGCTGCCCAGCGGTGACATCTGGCAGAAGTGGCTGGGTTGGGATGGATGAGGCTGAATCCTGCCTGCTGCTGCCTCCACGCACAAGGCAGCAGATGCAGCACAGTGCCAGGGCACTGGGCAGCCACAAGGAGGGGATGGGGCAGGAAGATGGGGCAGCAGAGCCTCCAAAAATACCCTTCAGCAAACTACAATTTTTTTTTTCTTCCAGTAACAAGTACCAAATACTACAGAAGAGACTTTTGTTTATATTTTTGGGAAGCAGTAGGACTTTTTTTTCAAGGTCAATATGCTTTATGGGAGTGGAGAAATTAGGTAAAAGACAAAAAGAAAAATTTCCCCTAATGAACAATGTCCATTAACTCCCCACAGCACAGGAGGAGGGAAAGACCCAACAGGCATTTTTGTCTGCACATCTGTAGTTTTTCATTGCTCTATCATCTGTGCAGAGTGCCAGGCTGCACACAGAGCCCAAATAAGCCAGGGAGGGAAAGTGTCCCAGCAGGAGAGGCTCTAAATGAGGTGGTGGCCTGACTTGCAGCAAGCAGCAGCATTAAGGATCTGCCTTTCTTGCTAACACGGGAAATCAGTGTTCAGCCAGCAGATGAATGCAGCGCAGTCACCAGCACATGATGGGCTGATGTCGACTGTGGCAGCTCTCCAGAGGTAAAAAGGAGCAGTAAAATTGCTCTCCTTGTTGCCTTCTCCATCCATATGAATAAAACCCAATGTGTGCAAGGGAGGCCACCTCTTGTGAAAGCAAACCCAAAGACCAAGTTTTACCTGAGACTCCAAACTTGCAGGGTTCTGTCTCACTCTGAAGCATTTTCACGCTTAAACACCATCACCACCACACCCACCCAATTTCCACCACAGTTTCACCACTCCACAGGAAAAGTCACCCAGGAGATTGAGGCTGCAGAAGGGGGAGAGGCAAACTACTGCAAAAACAAATCTTACCAATCCATGAAAAAATTGGAGAGAAAGTATAGATGTTTGGAGGCAAACCACAGCTGTGGTCAACAGGTAGGGACCCCTGAGGGGTCTCCTAAGCAGGGTCTGTACCTGTGCTCTTCTGATGTCTCCTGACCTGGCAGCTGCCCTTGCACTGTCATGACATGCTGCCCAGTGACAGAGCCACCAGCCCACCCAAGTCCAAAGACCATCAGGCTTTGAACTGAAACATCAGCTCAGGACACAATGGCCACTTGAAATACAGCTTTTTTCCCCCCCACTTTTGGTTTCCAGAGTCATCGGTCCAGCAAAGAAGGCTTTAGCTTGATCACTCTTGTCTCTCCATCAACACCTTTCTTTTTACATTTTCATCCTGGTTTTGACTCTTGATCCAGCTATGGGGGAGAATGAACTAAAATGCCCTCAGCATTCAAGGTCTCCATCACTCTCCTTTTCTGTGTCCATTTTCATGTTACTAAGAGTCATACTTTGAACAAGAGTTTGTCATTAGATCACTGGACCAAGGCTTTATTTAAAATGAATTGCATTCTCAGGTCAGTCACCAGTTTCTTGTGTGATCTTGACAAGGATCTCCTTTCCCCAGATCCTGCTACTATAAAATGGATATTGTAATTTTTCCTTGCTGTTCTTTTTTTAGTCTCAGGAAAGAGCCTGTCTCACACAAAGTGTATGCACAGCAAAACAGTGACAATTATTTGGTTATATTGTAAAGTATCTTTAACTATCATTTAACAAAATACCCAAGTTCCTGACAATGTATTGGGGAAAAAAAACATTTCACCAACTCCTTTTCCACATGATTAATTCTTGTAAAGAGTATCACACTGCTGTGTCCATCCCATACAGCTGCTCTAGGTGCTGTAGTTGTCCATTCAACCTTCACTGCAAGTGCCTTGTTCTTCCCAGGAGCACCCCCAGTGTGGTCCAAGGGAGCACTGATGGGCAGTGAGGAAGGAAAGTGAGGACACTCTCAATCACCTCAAAGGATAAATGTCGTGGTGAGTTCTGCCACCCAACCCTGAGCTCCAGGGCTGCAGATCAAGTCAGAGTGGCCAACAGAGACAGAAAGGACTGAGCCATCTGCTTCTCCTCCCTCAGTGCTGCTGTGTAACTTGGGGAAATAGGTTTTGTTTCCCATACCTCAGTTTCCCCATCTGGAACAGGGAAATAATTATCTTGGCTTCTTTTTAAAGGCCTTTCACATGAACAGCCCTTTTAAAGAGGTAAGTTGTATTATAAGCAACGGACTCTCATGTCTGCCAAGAACCAAAAGTGATATGAGGGAGATGAAATTCAGGCCACCTCATCAGCAAAGCATGTTGACCTGGCCTTCAAGACAAGGTTAGGGCTCTTGGAGAGAGCCCATTCCTTTTTGGGATGGAAAGGAGTGGACATAGACCCAGCACATGCTTTCCTATTATTAGTCATTTGTATCCATGTATTGCTGCAAATGTGTACAGCCCTCAACAAGCCACCAAAGCAAGGGCACAGCCTAAAGTCATCTAACCCAGCAGCTCGACCTCGCAATGGGGGATGAGGAGAAGTTGCCAGGCAATTTCCCCATGATGGCTCGGGCAGGATGGATGCAACAAGTCCTCACCAAGCTGCAAGCCCCAGCACCTCCATGAGCCTCTCAGTAGGACAGGAGAGGGACAAGAGCAGGCAGAGGGACCTGCCTGGGGACCAGCTGGGGAGCTTGGCATCTCCAGAGGACCAGGTGGGTGACTCACATTTGGCTGGGGGAAGCAGGCGAGGTGCAGGCACAGGCGAGGTTCGTGAGGAGCTCACAAACAGGGCTGGAAGCACGACCGAGAGCTGCTTTGCACGACAGGGCCAAATCCGTCCCTGGCACCGCTCCCCTGCAGCCGCCCCGGTGTGTTTGTGTAAGGATCCAGCCCTGGCCGCGCTGGGAGGCACCGGCTGCGCGGGGCTGGCATGCCGGCCTGGAGGCCCAGACACGAGGGCAGTGCCAGATGCCGGGCATATTTTGTCAGCTGCGCGGGCTGCGGGCTGTCACACGGGGCTGGCCGTGCACCTGCGCGACCCGCGCCGCCCGGCTATTAACAGCCGGCGAGAGCGCTCTGATGCCGGATCGCTCACCGCCCGTCCCCGGGCACGGGGATAAATCAGCCTCCCCGCTGATAACCCCGGGGCTCTGCTGCAGCCGGGACCGATGCAAATGCTAATGCACCTAATGCTTGCTGCTCGTCGGGATTCGCGGTGTGCGCCCAGCCCGGCTCCACCGCGTCCGGCCGCCCCGGACCATGGGATGCCCAGCGCTCCTGGCGCTCCTGGTCCAGCCCCTGGAGCTGATGCAGCTCTAAAGGTCTCCTGATGCAATTGCTGAATGTTTGGGATCCTCCAAGCAAAAATGCGGCCAACATAAATTTCTGGGAGAAGAGCTAACACAGAGAAAACTAACACGAAATGTGAAGTGTGTTTAGTACCCAAAGGCAAAAAGCTGCAGAGGCTTTGACAATTTGGGGGTTAAAATCTTCTCATACATGGGGCATAGCATCTGAAGGGGTCAGGGAAGGAGGCATTGATGGACAAATCGGCATTTATGTATTTTATCACCCCCTCCACAACAACTTGAGCACCAGCCCTGAGCAATCCTTGCACATCCAGAGGAAAGATCCTAACATGTCCAGCCCCTTTGCATGAAACACTTAATGGGTGATGGCCTTAACATTCTCTCTCTACTTTCACTGCTCACCCAAAGAGCAACCTGACTAATTACCAGAGCTAATTAGCATCAGGATGAAACATCCAACATGGACTGCAGACTCTCAGGAAATATGTTTTGGTGCCTTGAGACAGCAAAAAATTATTTCCCAAGCATCATGTGCACAGCACAGCCAGCTATGTGACTTTTCCTCTTTTTCCTCATCAGTTCTTGGGTTTTGCATGAAAATGACTTCTAATGCCAAAGCATTGTGCTTCATCCCTCTTTATTTCAGGCCGCAGGCTCACCACATTTTGGACTGGTTGCAACCCATCTGGTTTCACTAATACTTCTAATATAATATTTATAACTAGCTAAGGGTTGATCATATGACGGGTGTAATCCATAAGTCACGTGCCAGTTGTGGTTATTCTACACCTCAAGCCATTTTTCTGTATTTTGGTGTCCATAGCTTGCTGGGGTATTTCTATGTTTTGTCACTGTTGTACCTTTCCCCCTTTGTAGTCTGACATTAAAGAAGGCTGTCTCAGTAATTGAGAGAAAAAGAATCACTTTGTTTCCACCCAAAAACAAGAAATGAGATGGGAGAATCAGCCAAAGCCTCTGCTTGCCATCATATTTGGATTTTCTGAAGGAACTTGTGCTTAGGAAAGTTGTTGAATCTAAACAAAATCTAAACAAAATCATCTTCTCAACAAGTTCCTCCTTCCAACTGCCAGAAGGATCATCCAACAGAAACCAAAATCAGGTCTGACAGCTTTAGCTCATCCATAGCCAGCTGTGGCAGCCCAACTTCATCTTCAGCAGACACAGGACACTTCCTGGCAGACCATCAGGTGCCAGGGAGGAAAGATCCTCTGTATTAAAGGGGGAGTTCCAGCTGCATGCAGGCACTTCCTTCTTGTTCTCTTTGCCCTTCTTACCTTACATTGCCAAGGTGGGCAAGTGGGAGGAATCTCTGGAAAGATGCTCAGACACATCAGGAGATGTTCTTGACCCCTCCCAAATAGCACTTTATAAAATACCTTGAAGAAATTTTGGGTGAGACCGTATTTGAGGGGGGAAAAAATCTAAATAAACAAACAAAAACCACTTTTTCCTTAGTTTTGAACGGAGTGAATATCATTAGTGTTAAGCCACTGGCACCAGGCTAGGATCTGGCCCCGTGTGGCTGCAGAGGCAGAAGGAGAGTGAATTCTCCCTTTCCACGGGTGCTTACAGTTGGCCACAGCCTGCAAAAGCAAATGATTTAATGATTCCTGCTGGCAAGCAGGGAAGGATGACTTCAGGTTTGAGCTTCCCACATCACTTCTAGCAGCTCCCCCCGCAGATCCAACACGTCAGTGGCCGAGCCGATTGCGCAACGCAGAGCCAAGAGGTGCTGCCTTCTCAGCCTCTGGGGCAGGAGCACAAAGCAGGGTCACTCCGTGGCACATGGGAACTCAACAGCAAAACAGAGGCTGTGCATCCAGCCCAGGAGAAACTAAACCTCTCCTTTTTGTTCAGAGCCTTTCAGCAGCAACAGCCTCTGCCCCGTGGGTCAGTTTATTCAGAACGGCTCCGCAGTAATGGGATTAAGAAGCTCTTCACTGCTTGGATCGCTTCACAGTGGGAAGATCCAAAATCAACTGATGGAAAACAGGATAATTCCTCCTGCAGAGGGAGCAGGATTGTTTGTGGAACCAAATGATCAAACAATGACTCTGAGTACTTCCAATGTGCCATGCCTGGAGACACGTACCCCAGCCCTGCGGGCACCGGGCGCAGTGTCAGCGCTTGGTTGGGACCCCGTGGGGGACAGTTCTGTGGGGCTCTCTGTGTTTGAAGGCAGCAGAGGTGACAGGGAAAAGGAGCAGGCATTCTCTCAGGCAAATCTCAACTGTGAACCTCAGGTCTGGAGACTTAGCTCTCACAAGGAACTTAGAAACCTGAATTGCCCCAGGATTTGTGACTGAGCAGTCCCAAATAACACATCCACCATCATATGAGGATGTGCAAAACACTTCTCTCCATTGCAGAACTGGGTTTCTCCTTCCCCACAGACACCACACAGCCTTGTACCTTGCACAAACCCTTAACTCCAAAGAGAAAGATACTCTCAAATTCTTGCAGTATCTACCTTGCCAAACAATTTTCTGGTTCATCCAGCCCTCATGGGATTTGGCACTGAAGAGGGTGAATTGGCTGAGCAGCAGCAGCAGCAGCAGGCACCTAGAGCTTGTGACATGAGAGCAAGGCAAATTTTGGAAACCCATCAAGTCTCCACCATCAAGAACGGGAGTCACTCAACCAACCTCTCCAAGAGCCTTCCTGAGTGAAAATATTTCACACTAAAGGCAGACATACATTTAACATGTACACATTATTTCAACTCTGACAAGTTTTAGGAGCTTGTCAGAAATTATTATTAGAGGCTTTGTGTGTCTTGTTTTTCTTCAGTATCTCCCATGACAGGGAGGGAAGTCTTGTAACAATCAGACCTTACTAAGAGTTTCCAATGTTCACACAGAGTTTGACACCTCAAAATTACATTATTCAGGGTCTTCTTCATCTGGAAGAGTGAACAGACTACAGCTGGTCTGAAAATTGGGTTTTCTTCTCTCACAAAAATTCTGACTTTTACTTAAAATAGATAGAAACAGCTAAAAATAAACTTTCTGCTTTTAGATATAAAACTTCAGTAAACATCTGGAATTTCATGCCAAAACCAGACTTCTCAAGGAAAAAAATTGCTTAATCCACAAAGGCATTTTTTGACAGAAAACATTTGAGAGGTAAATATTTTGGAGCTGCCCTGGAAATGCTCTTTTGCCTAGCTCAGTGCAGTGCACATTATCTATTTTAAATATTAGTTGGAACACTGACATCTGGACCTTTAAATAGAGAAATCTTTATTATCCTCCCTTCCAGGTAAGCTCTCTAATAGATCCTCATAATGGTTCTATGCTTTCCTCCCATCCCATTTCCACCTTGATTGTGACCAGATTTGATACTTATTATGATATATCTGTGGATTTGAAAGCAAATTACTATCTCAGGAATTTATCAGGGGCTCTGAATGTCATTAGGAGCAATCAGTAGCAGAAAAATGGTTTTAAGTTAGGGTGAATGTGAAAAATAAAGAGCCTCAATGTCTTGTTTGACTGTGCATCATGTTTGGCTCTGCTCAAAGGTGGGTGGAAAGCACAGGAATAAAAATGTCCACATGAAAACTGGAGTCAGGTCCACAGCACATGTTTCACTAGGCTCCTGTTTCAGGGCAGCTAACGTTGGCTTTCTGATCAGCTCAGCCCAGTATCACAAAGAGAAACATTATCGGCTCTTTCTGCTGTGCTAATATCCAATTTATTTTTCAGCAGTGCAATTTCCTGCCTGCTCTTTGAACAGCTATCAAAGGACAAGACACCAGATCATGGCAGACATTCTTCTAGTGCTGACATCTGCTAAACTAGTCAGTCTGTTCCTATACAGCCCACTCAATGCATCCTAAAATATTTTATAAGCCACCCGTGGAACAGAGAATGGTAATGTGGGTCCCTGACCTTTATTTGAGCCACCCTGATGTTCAGTACAGATGGGGAATCACACTTCAGCAGCCAGAATTTCTAGGTCCTCTCAGTTTAGGGTTTCTGTGTTACCTCCAAACCCAATGAAATCCACTCAATGCCATCTGGCACTTCATGTCCTTCACTGTTATTCATCTGAGAGCACTGGCAAATCTGCATATGAAGCTTAATCCAAAAGCCTCTGAAAACCAATGGAAAGATAGTTTTGGACCATGCCTAAAAGTGCAAGACTTTATTTAGAAAACTGCTTTCTACAGCTTTGCTGGAAGGTGTTCATCCTTTGAACAAGCACTCAACCAGCCGCAAACACATTCCAACAAAACATCTGCACACCTAGGAAAAGGTCTCATTACATTTAGAGAACCCATAAATATCACTGATAAGCTATTGCTCAAACTCATATGTGTCAGCTCTGTGGCTATTTTTGCTTTAGGTGACACCATTGAGACCATGAATAAATATCAACATGTTTCACAAACATAGGCAAGTACAGCAAGGGACTACTCACAGCCCATTTTCAGAGTTATTCATGGAACCTGAAGTGCCTGTGTCACTGTCTCTCATGTCCTCTCTGGCTGTGTCCCAAAATATTTCCCATACCAATGCTGACTTCTGCCTTAGTTTTGAGGTCTGCAGCCTGGGGTGGGGGGAAGTGCCTAAGCACCTGGGTGTTTTCTTGAAGGTTTGATTGCAGGTTTGCCTCAACCAGTCACTGTTCAAGGAGTCCTTTTCATTGTGTTCTGCTCCTCTCTGTCCTTCTGGGCTGTGATTGTATCTCCTGAGCATGACCTCTCGGATCCCTGATTCACATCTCCCTGACTTCATTCCCATTCCATCTGTCCTTGTCCTGGGTCCTCCCCTGTGTCATTGCTAATCTTCAACTTAATCCCAGGCTAAACTTTTATTTTCTTCTTGAAAGAGTTCCTAGATGTATTTTGGCCAAATTTCTGTTCCGTCATCTTGCTTATCCAGACCACTGTATTCTTCAAATTCATAATTATTGACCACATTTGTTCTCATTCACTTCTTTTGAGCCCTGCCCAATCCTGGCCACCTTGTTGAGACCCTCAGTCTCATTTCCCTTTCCCTGTATTATTTTGGTAAACTGTTCAGCAGGGCCCTGATCAGGATAGAAGTGAGAAGTTCACAGACCAAACTGTCAGAAAGTTGATAATGCCCACAGAGTATGCATTTATGTGCTGTGAAACATGTTAGGAGGCCAAAGTGGAGAAACTGTATTGCAGAACTGCCTTGAATTTTGGCAGGGGTTGTATTTATATCCTATTAAATGTAGGAGGACATTTACTGACTAGTACTAACCCAAGTCCTGCATTAAACTGATGTATTGGTTACCAGTCACATCTTTCATATTTTAAGCAGTTGAGCTTTTTCTCTACTTTCAGGATGCTGACAGGCAGTAACACAAAACTGAAGAGTTGTACTGAAAGGAAGTTGAAAGGGAAAGTTCGGAGTCAAATGGTTTCAGGACTCACAGATTTTATTTAAACAGTACCTAAATGTTAGTGGAGTGAACAACAGAATAAAGTCTATCAGAAGCAAAGTATGGGAATGAAGTTCAGAAAGGGAATATGGAAGAAACATGCACACAGGGAAGCCAATGTTAGAAGTCAATATAAATGTATTAAAAGCCCTTCTGAAAAGCAATTTTCTAAATCTCTGAAAGCTAATAGGAAAAGCTGCCTCAAAGCAAGTAGTTTTCCAGACAGCTGTTCAGACTGATAGATGATCAATATGTGATAGATGAGCACTCAAGACACATTATCTCATGATAGCAAAGTCAAATAAATACAGAGGACGCACCCCACACTGAAGCCTTTCCTTCTCAAGAACACATCTGAAGAGATGCCTCAAACTGAAGCGTCAGTAGAAAAGATTTTCAAACAAACTGATAAAATGAATAAGACCAATCTGCAAGACCAGACAGCATTCACCCAGGAGCTCTATGGAAATCCAAAGAGGAAATTGCTGAATGGTTATCCATGGTGCAGAGCCAGCCTGCTGTTTAAATCAGCCTATGCCAAAAGAATAGGAGCAATAAATGTGATGCAAAATGAAAAAGCAGTTTCCAGAGAAGGAATGAACAGAGACAAGTGTGATTCTGTGTAAGGCAAACTGATAAACATTCTAAGAAAGAACATTAGAGACATCAGAGAGCAAGGCATAATGGGGAAGAGTCAAGCGTTGTATCTGTAGGATGAAATCCTGTTTCTCAAATTGAGTTTTTTGGGGCTGTCACTGAGGAATGGTGATGTGAGTGATACCATTCACTTGGATTTACAAATGTGAGAACCTATGAAAAATTTCAAGGTAAGAGCTACCCTGGATGGTTTTCTAAAAATGAGAACTTAGTGCTCCATGGGAATTAAAAAAGCAAAGAGAAAATTAAAAACTAGTAGGAAAATACTTCAGAGCAAGATCACAAATTTTTGCACATAGCTCCAACGCACCAATCTCACACAGGATAGAGCAGAACTACAAAAGGCAAGAACGGGCAACAAGACACCAGAGACAGGGAACAGTTTCCAGACAAAAGAGCCAGAATAGGCTAAAACCCTTCATCTTGAGAGAAAAAACAGCAGAGGGGATCTGAGAGAGGTCTGTGAAGCCACGACTTGCATGGAGAAGGTGAACAGGAAATAATTGTGCACCATTTCTCAAAACTTCAAGGGCCAGACAGACACTAACTAATGAAATTATGAGACACCAAGTTAAAAACAGGAAAAAAGGACATTACTCTCACAAATGAGTTATGGGACTGTCATGGGCACTAAAAATTACAAATTAGTACAAATGGGCTTAAAACAATAATGGTGGCTAGCTCCAGCAGGGCTGTTAAATACCATAATCCACATTCAACCTCAGGAGATCCCTTAGCTGCTGACTGCCAGAAGCTGGAATGATGTACCACAGGTAGCACCACTCTGCACTCAATGTGCTTCTTACTTTTTTTTTTTTCCCCAGTTTCTTAGAATCTTTCTATTTTATGATTTCAGGATAAGTCATAGCAGCATGACCCTGAACCCCATGTCCTTATTCTCTAATATGTATCCCAACATGAAGTTCAAACTTAACCAGAGACAAGGTGCTACATGAGATTTTGTGGAAAAATATACAATTGGTATACTCAAGTAATAAATTCAGCCTTTCTGATGAATGATTAATAGAAAAAAAAACCAAAACTTCAGCAGATGGTAAGACCTCCATGAAGAGGAGCTTCTCTAAGCATCCTTTACTTTCCCAAAACCTCAATTTCTCCACCATGGTGGGAACAGCCCACTGGAGATGTGGACACATTAGCTCATGTAAGTGAAGCTGTTGTTGATAGGACTCTTCCCTTTTCACCATTAAAAGCTCTTTTACACCTGGAGAATCTGACCAGAGACTTTGTAATAAATATGCCTCTAATTGCACACTCTTTACATAACCACTAAGAGTCACTGGGAATTTTCGGGACCTTGCAGACCACAGTCAACAGCCACCATTGAAAAATCTGGCAAACAAATGTTTGCATTGCCCTCACCCACAAAAGTAAACTTCCATGCAAAATTTATAGGTTTTAACTAAAAGAGAGTCTGTCCTGTACCTATGTCCTATCTAAGGTCAACTGTCCTTTTTCTGAAACAAAAGAATATCAAGTGAAAGACTTTAATATCTGCAGACCTCATCCTTTTCACTTTTTTCTATTTTTTTTTTCCCAGGGAACCTGAAACTTCAAAAGAGAAAAGCCTAAAGAATGCTGTGTGCACATGGGGTAACTAAGTTTGAGCTAGTGTTGATACTGGGCATCTTGTTGGTGCTGTAGGGGACAGGGAGCACAGTGAGGAGGTGGGCTGGGGTGAGGAAGGACACGTTACTGCTGCTCACCAGGATCCAGGAGACCAGGGACACTACAGGGAACAGCCCACTAGGGGATTTTGGCAGGGCTGGGACTATACCTCATGTCCATCTCCACACACAACCCCTCTCCTGGCCACAGGAACAACCTCCCAGCCTCAGACAGGTCCTAAGCAAACAAATGGGAGGATTTTTACTGGTTTTAATGATGTATGAGGTCAGATGGAGCTGAAGCCAGACCAGCTGCCAGTGCAACTGTGCATAAATCAGTGCATTGGCTCACAGAGGGAGAAACAGTTGAGGTTTCTGCAGGTCCTTACCCAGCTATTCAACCTCCCATACATCTCACACCCAAGAGATTTTGGAGCCAACACTGCTCTTGCTGAAGTCCACGGGTGAGTTGTCCTTGGCCTCGATGGCCCCAGGGTCACTGTCTGAGCTGCCACAGCGTGGCTCAGCCTCTGACAGGTCACTGGAGACACATCCATCACCCTGCCTTAGCGGGAGGCAGGCACTGAGACACTGGCCTGGGTAAGGTAGTACTTCCACCAGGGCTAGGCTGAGGACTTCAGTTTCTTTTATCTTTAAAGAACATTGCTTCTTTATAAAATTGAGCCTCTCCACCTGCAGCACAGTGCATCCAAACTGATTTGCAAGACTGCCAAGGACCCAGTGTCTCCCACCAAGAAGCATGGTGATGTATCAGAAAGTCAGATACCTGTTGGGGATTCAGTGATAGTAGGGCTAGAGGGATTCTGTATGATTATTTCATCCAGCTTTCCATACAAATTCATACAGTAACTCCTGCATCACGTCCCCAGTTAAAATGTAACATCCATTTTTGAAATGTGTCCAGTTTTTATTTATGCAATTCAAACAGTATAGACTCTACTGCTCTTTTATGTATTGCATTGCAAAGATCATTGTGTTTGGCATAACTGCATTGCTCTTCTCACAAGCCTCATTTGCTCTGCCTCTGGGTATCATTGCACTTCTTTCTGCTAGACAGGAAAGCCATGGAACAGCAGCAACCTCCTCCTCACAGAGATGTGAACTGGCAACAAAAGCATCTCACCCTTTGCTCTTTGCTGAGATACACTGACAAAACATATTTTTCAGACCTCAGATCACTGTGGAGAGGAGAGGAGAGGAGAGGAGAGGAGA
>VZSE01001754.1:130473-194890 GCA_013398275.1 Promerops cafer | reverse complement strand
CAAGCAGGTCCCTGCCGCCGCCCGGGCCCCGCCGGCCACTCCGCCCGCCGGCGGGGGGCACCGGGCAGCGCTTCGCCAGCCCGTCCCGTGCTCTGCCCGTCGGGACCCCGCGGGGGGCTGGAGGGTGCGCAGCGACGGGGGAGCGCCCGCGCTGCCCCGCGCCCGGGGCCAGGGGAGGTGAAGGGCAGGAGCCGGGTGGCCGCCTGACAGGAGGGGAAGTCGGTTCAAAATGCCTGGAAGTACCAACCCTAGAACTGTGCTAACACTCAAGATAAATAAATAAGGGCTTTTAATTTGCTTGCAGTTAGAAAGTTTAGGACTTCCCCCTCCCTACCTCCCCCCCGGAGGGAGAGTGGTGTAGAGACCGAAAAATAAAACAAACCCGAGAAATCCCTCCGAGGGAGAACGGAGTGTGTAGAGAGGCACTTGGTCAAGCTGGGAGCCGGGGTGATGCTCCTCTACCTAGAGCAAGTGTACTTGCCAGCTGTCCAGCTGCGGTGAGATGCCCCAAAGGATCACCGGGACTTTGGGCAGCACCGTGCTCCTGTTGACTTCGATGCAGGGTGCCTGATCCCTCAGAGCCCCTGGGGTTCTTGCAGCAGCCTCTGAAACGTTTTATGTGCCCTGTGTGCTAGGGATAGCCAAGCTGAGCTGTGGTCCTCCGCCAGTTAGTTTCTTTCCCATGGTTTTTACTGTAGTGTGTGTTTGAAGTGTGTCTGGTGCTGGGCTTTCTTACTGAGAGGTCTTGAAAATCCTCATGGTTGTCTGTAAAGAATATATTCAGTGTCAGAGTGGCACTTTTGAAAGGTAAATGAAAGGTTTTGGTCAAAATCCTTGCACCACCTCCCCAGGAAGAGGAGAGATACATAGAAGCTGCAAGGCTCTTGTATCTTCTGCACAAGGATGAATCAGTGCCCTGGCCCCTGTAACTCAGCCTTCTCTGCATGTAGGCACCGTGTAGAGTGCAGTGACAGACAAAGATGTGCTGTCACATCGTGCAAGCCCAGCTGTGCTAGCTTTTCTGCCTTTCTGTTAAATGTTGATGGGACTATTCCAGGTGTGCAGGAAGGAGGAGATGCACAGGGCTCAGAGGGCAGTGAGCTGCAGATGAGTCTGACTGTGAGAGGTGCTAAGCATCACCTCTCCCAGGATGGTCCCTCCAGCCTGTTGGGAGCAGCGTGCTCTGCTTGCAGGGGAGCTCACACACACACAGGCTTTTCCCTACCATCTTCTGGACATTACTAATCTGAGCCATCCCCCAAGTTTGCTCACTTTAGGATTCAATCCTCTCTCCTGCTTAGAGGAAGTCTGCCTGTTCCTATCTTCAGCATGCTGCCTGGAGCCCTTCTCAATGACTGCTGTGTCCTGGGTAGCTGCACCCCAAGAGTTAATCCTTTCCTGTCATCTACTTTGGCAAACAGATTTCAAGGGGCTGAGAGACCAGATCTGTATGTCAGGAGAGAATTGCTGGTGAGCAACTAAACTAGAGCATTTTTGATCACTGTGCAGTGGTGGGATCTCACTGCTCCTGTTATAATCCCAGTAATCCAGTGCATGCTGTGTGCTGTCCCCCAGTGCTGAGAGGCCATCTCTTGTAGATGCAAACTCCAGACCTGATATATTTTGTTTCTGTAAGCTGCTTCCATATTTCGGTTGTCTGGCGATTGTGTGTAACACTCCTGGAAGTGTCAGTCTGATTCTCCATGGACAGACATCTACACCACCAAAACCGCAAGGGGAAGTAGCACTGATTTCCCAAATCACTGGCAATCTTGTTCTAGGCTGAGCCTCAAGCAGAAGTCAGGCAGGCAACAAATTAAAGCCGCACTCTTTTGGGAAATGGGCAACTCTTGAAAAGCCTCAGATTCCTGGCCTTGGCCCTGTCTCTATAAATCACTTCAGCCATGGACTCAGCTGGGAGCCTAAAGAGCCTGGAGAACAAGTTGCTGTCCTCTCTTCCCATGAAAGCCGGTCTCTAGGGTCAGCACAGGAACATACTGGCAGAGCTGTGTTCACTCTGCAAAGAGAAAGAAATCATTCTCTGGGAAATGTTTGCCGCGAGGTTTTCCTAGCAATTTGCTGAGGGGTGGGCTGGCTGTCCCAACCATCATTGGATGACATTTGTATCCATTTCTTGTTGGGCTGCCAGCGGCGTGCCTGGTGCCGTACGTGACATCAGGTGACAGTCAGCTTCATTGCACACACACACGGCGCTGCCTTGTCACTCACGTCATTCGCAGCGGTGACGGCAGAGGGGTTTCTGGGGTGCAGCTCCCATCAGGAGACAGTAGGTTGCTTTCTGTCACACCTTGGCCAGCAGGTGGGAAGCAGAGGTATGGAGATGCCCTGGTGGAGGTACATGCAGTAGGGAAGCTTTTTCTTGCCTCAGGTCAGCACCGTCTTCCCACATGCCAGGGCATACAAAGGGCCTTCAGCCCCTTGCGAGAGGCAGTCCCTGTGTACTGTCTGCTGCAGGCCTCCCTTCTTGTTCCTTGATTAGTCCTCCGTCCCCTCCTTGTCATCACATATCAGGCTCTTAAGCAGCTGGGAGGCTTTTCCTGAGGCACTGAAACTGATACGTCCCCGCAGACGGGCGGGCAAGGAGCAGGGGATTGTGCCGTGCTTGCACACAGCGGACCCTGGCCCCACACTCCTTTGGGCAGGGGTCAGGTGCTGTATGTGGAGCTGCTGGAAGCAGGAGCCTTGCTCAGCCGCTGGTGCCCAACACCTGTGCAGGTGTCATCCCTGTCCCTACCCTGTTTGGATGCGTGAGGCTGGAGATACCCATCCTCACTGGCACACGTGAGATAAAACCCCATTGCTTGCAGGATCAGACCCACCACGGTCACACTGTAGGGAGCCCATCCATGCTTGCTGAGGAGGAGGAGGAGGAAAGGGAAGTCATGCCTCTCTGCAGGACACTCTCCCTGTCTCAGCAGCCCACCCGAGGGCAAGCGACTGGCACGCAGCACACCGGACAGATGGGCTGGCGGCGGCGTCCCTGCGCTCCACAGCTGTGTACATATGGCACACATGTTTTGGCTTGTGTCGACTAAGTCTCCAGATGGCAGGAAGGGGTGTGGGTTCTTTTTTTTTCTCCCAGTTCTTGGTGGAGGAAGAGCCAAACACAGTTGTTTCACACAAGGAGAGGCTGACCCAGCCGTGTCCCTGAGGACTGAGCTGTCCCCAGCTTGCCTTGGAGGCCAGGGCCGCCTCAGAGGTGGGAGGTAGGCGGGCAGCTGCCAGCTCTGGGAAGCTGCCTGCTGTTGGGAGAGATGTGTCATTGCCATTGTGTTCCTTGGTGTCACAGCCACCAGGAGCAAGGATTTCTCTCCCTCTCTCTATTGAGCTGCTCCCTTTGCCATACAGCCATAGCAGTGAAGTGGGACTGAAGAGCAGATGCTCCTGACAAAGAGCTCCTTCCCCCTGGTCTTGGTACTTGTGGTCTTCAGCTATTAAGTCTGGAAGAGATTTCTCCCCTTAGTCCCCCAAGTATCATTTGTCCAAGTGATCCTTCCACTGACAGCGGACTCCTGAGGCAAACAGTGTGGTTCTCCTTGAAAAACACTGACCTGCTCTGAAACACTTTGAGGTGGTGAGATACTTCTGCTGTACTTGGCTGTCCCTCTGCTGCTGCCTTTCTGGTGTCCCTCCTGGGGGCTGCTCCTGTCCCTGTGACTGGGCAGCTCCTATCTGGAGCACTGGTCTCCTGCCCTTAAATGCCCTGGCAGGTGCTGGTCAGGGAATTCTTGCACTGCCCTGGCTGCTGCTGACCCTCCACATGTGACATGGTGGGTTGTCACTTCCGTGCTTTACATCTTCCTCTCCCTGCCATGGTGGGTCAGTGAACCCAAACATCGCTGATGCAGACAGAGACACAGCACTGAGTTCACAAGGACCTGAGGTCATCTGGTCCTCCATGTGATTCCTACCAGTCCTTTTCCTGGTGGATGTTCAAATTCGTGAAGTGGTGCAACTGTCTGGAGCAGACAAGATGTGACAACAACATTGCCTATGTTCAAAGCAACTGTTCTCCATGCAACACAATTCTGTGTCTTCTTTTTGTCTGCAAATTCCTATTGGCAGCGAGGCTCATCCTCCAGCAAATCCCAACTGTGAAACTTAACCATTGTAATGTTTATTATAGTATAGCTGTAGCCACTAGGTTTTCTGCTGGAGGCCTTGGCCAGAAGGGAATAGTGCTCTTCAACATGAGACTTCATGGACAGCCAAGCAAATAAGTGTGTTGCACTCCCAGGAGCTGGGATCGAGCTCCTCAGCTGTGCTGACAGACCCTAAGGTGGCAGCAAACTCTCCCTCCATGCATGGAGACAACCACAGCAGCCTTCCTGATCTGGAGTCTGCCTGGGCTTGCACATCTGGTTTCTCTCTGGAGCACTGCTGTCCAGCTCCTCCTGAAGAAAGTGATGTGTCCAGCCACAGTGAGCTGTGCCGGGAGCAAATGTGTCTACAGACATTTATCTTCCCTTGAAGTGTATTGGCGTTTTTCTAAACCTTTTCACCACCACGTTGCCAGGACATTCTCTGCCTCAGCAGCTGACAGCCTCGCTCTCTGCACTCATGTGGGTTCTGGAGATGCTTTAGGGTTTTATAGGGCTTTTTAGCTGCTGGAATGGAGGCTTTCCCCCCACACACACTAGCATCCTTTCACTTTGTGCCGCCGGCATGCACATGGCTGCTGTGGCTTGTTGTTAAATCAGTGCAGAAAAGACCCTGCTCGCTCCTGTTGGGAGCATGGTGGGACATCAGGAGCAGAAGCGTCAAGGCTACAGGAGGAGATTTTGTGGCTGTGGGGACAAACTGTCTGCAGGGGTTTGAAGGGACAAACCAGGCAGTAAATGGAGGCAGGAGCTGTGGCTTGAGCAGTGCCTTAGCCACAAGCCAGCGGAGGCTGAGGCTGTTCTGCGGATGCGTCATTCCGTGCTTGCCCTCTTTGTGTGTCATCCCAAGGGCGGCTGTGGTTTGTCACCTCTGCAGGCGGGACCCTGCATGTGACCAGTGTCGCTGACGTGTCCTTTCTGTGTGGTGGGAAGGCTGAGAGCTATCCTCGGTCACCTGCTGGCATCTCCCAGCCCTATTCCCAGTGATTCATCCCTCTGTGATCCCACCAGCAGGAAACCCTAAGATGCCTTAAAACCCAGCTCCTGAAGACAAACCACCCATTGAGCTCTCTGGGGGTGAAGGCTGGGCGGGAGGGTTTGGCTGTTGGAGAGATGCAGCTGGACTTCAGGAGAGCAGGAGCATCTTCCAGACACAGTGTGCAGTGCCACTGCTGCGTGCTGGCACTGAACAGCCCAGTGTTAACCAGAGCATCTCCATGGCTGCTGCCAGTCCCAAGTGACACTGATGGATATTTAGAACCCAGAGTGGGGCAGCCCTCTGTGGTTTAACAGCTAAAGAAGATGACAAAATACTGGCCTGAAGCAACACAGGAGGAAAGAAAATAAGGGAGAAACCAGACAAAAGGACAAAAATCCTGAAAACAATGACTGTGTGTCACCAAGAACAAGGCTTTTTTGCTCCCTTGGCTGCTGTCTAGCTGATTTTATCCTTTGCTACAAATCCTGCTCCTGTCGGGAGGTATTTGCTCTGCCTGCTGCAGCCACCCTGAGTTAACCTCTGTGTTTTCTTATGGCTCCCACTGAAATTGGAGAAAAGAGTCTGCTTTTCTCCATCAAGCTTTGAATCCAGTCTCTGCTCCCTGCCTTAATCCACTGTCAAATTCCTTTCCGGGCTGCAGTGGGGAGGTGGGACACTTTCAGTACCTTGCAGCAGAGCTCCCCAGGCTCTTTGTTCCCAGCCTGCATGTCCTTTGGTCTATGCCATGTGTATTCCCCAAGTGATATATCCCATCCTGGTCCTGGTTTGCACTGTCCCCTGTGCCATGCAGGGATGCAAGCAGAGCCACGTGTGTGCTGTGGGAGGTTGTGCTCCTTTGCAGCTGCCACAGGCTCGTGACAGCTCCTGGGGCTCAGCAGTGATAGCAAGGGAGGGGAAAACCCTCTGGTGTCCAGCAGTGGCTGGTGACTGAAGAGTCACCAAGGCCAAGCTAGGGTAATGCTATTATCTCCAGTGGCGCTTGCTCTCCTATTTACCAGGGGTTTTGGATCCATTGGACCTCAGAGATGCAGATGGCCACTACTAAACTGCCACCCAAAAAACTGTTTTCCCACTGTAGTGCTGGAAGGCAGCCCCTTTCAGAGGAGATTTTCTGTGCCCAGTAGCCCTGGGATTTCTCCTCTGATAATCCCAGTAATTGTTTGTCGAGTTATTATTTTGGGAAGTGGTTCAAGGAACCAGCAATAAGGTAAGAGCTTTGCTGCAGCCCAGCAATGTGGTATTTTTCAGGCATGATACCGAGGGGGTGTGTTGTGTGCCCTGAGGATGTGCAAGAGGCTTTGGGGGTGCAAAACATCTGCGGGAAGTGCAGGAGGACTGTCCAAAACGGAGCGGAGCCAGGCCTGGGGCAGCATTAACCAGACTGCCACTTGGAAGAGATTCCCGGGGTGAACTCACCCAGCACCACACCTAGGTTTTGTTTGGAGGAAGCCAATTCATTCGCTCCAAGGAGTGAACTCATGTTTTTGTAATGTGAGCGATGGGGGAGCCAGGAGCTGGGAGGGAACCAGGAGCTGGGTTGTTTGACAGCGTGGACCCACCCAAGAGGCAAAGGCACCTCTGGGGCTCCTGCCTGAGCTGTGCTGCTTCTGTTCTTGTTGGCATTTTTCAGCTGGGTCTGGGCCTGGGCTGGGCACTTTGCTCCCTGTGGTGAGAGGCAGGGGTGAGGCTTTCTTTCAAGCTGCATTGCTAGCACAGGGCTGCCCCTTTTCTGCCCCTGCATTCTGGTGTCAGAGAAAACAAAAGCCTCTCAGACTCATGGGGAAGTGATTCTTCACCTCTACTCTGCTCTGGTGAAGCCCCACCTGCAGTGCTGCATCCACCTCTGGGATCCTCAGCACAGGAAAGATGTGGATCTGTTGGAGCAAGCACAGAGGAGGCCACCAGGCTGATCAAGTGAATGGCCAAGAAAATTGGGATTGTTCAGCTTGGAGAAGAGCAGGTTCTGGGAGATTTTTTCAGCCCCCCTCACCACTTCCCCTTAAAGGAGGACTATAAGAAAAATGAGGACAAACTGTTTAGTACACCCTGTTGTCATAGGACAAGGCATAATGGTTTTAAACTAAAAGAGGGTCGATTTAGACTAGATATAAGGAAGAAAGTTTTTGCAATGAGGCTTGTAAAACACTGGCACAGGTTGCCCAGAGAGGTGATACATATCCCATCCCTAGAAACATTCAAGGTCAGGCTAGACAGGTCTCTGAGCAACCTGATCTAGTTAAAGATGTCCCTGCACACTGCAGGGGGTTGGACTAGATGACCTTTAAAGGTCCTTTTCAACTCATACTATTCTGTGATTCTATGGGGCCCTTTCCCAGAAGCAGTCCCCTGAGACCATGCCATATACCCACACAGAAAGATCAGGCCTTGCTGGGTTCAAACCCAAGGGTGCTGCCCCAAAGGTCCAGGTCAGTGTAGTGAGCACCAGTGGCACAGAGGAGCCACTGGTGGATCCTGGTTGCTGCTGTGCTGCAGGCAGCAGCAGGAGGGATATTTGGGAATCAAGTCTGAAGGGATCTGGCAGGACTGTGAAAGGATGTCCCAGGAATACTTGCAGGCTTTTCCATCATACAGCTGGATAAGTCATCATTGTCCCACCTGGAATATTAGAAGGACTCGGGGCCTGCAGCTGTTGAGAGCAAGGTAGGGAAGCCAAGTCACTTTGCTGGTGAACCTGAACACATCAACCATGTCATCAAATGCAAGAAGCAAAAGGACCCATATGTGTTCATTTTACCCCCAGAACTGGGTGGAAAGAGAGAAAGGCTGGCTCCAAACCCTTCCCAAAAACACTCTACCATGTAATACATCTTGAAAACAGGCAATGATCTTCTGGGCAAGGCCTTCAGCTTGTTAAGGATCTTACTCATAGAATCACAGAATGGTTTGGGTTGGCAGGGGCCTTAAAGATCATCTAGTTCCAAACCCACTGCCATGGGCAAGGACACCTTCCACTAGCCCAGGTTACTCAAAGTCAAATCCAACTTGGCCATGGGATGAGGCATCCTTCCAGGGACGAGCCCTCCACACATCCCCAGTAGCTCTACGGATGCCAGCCTGGAGATAATTTGAGATCATGATAGAGGGGCTTCCCCCGTGCTCAGGGCTGACAAGCAAGGAACACTGTCAGTCCTGCTGCCCCACCCTGCCACTGTTCCCCCAAGGTGTCTTAGCCCCAGGAAGTGTCTGACTCACCCTGGGTTAGAAAGGGATGTACAAAAGCCAGAACTATTAAGTACTGGACATTTATATGAATCTCTGGAAATATTTTTGGCAGGAAGTGCAGCACAAACAATGAGACAGCGCCGCTGGGCTGCGTGTTGGGATGCAGGGGAGAGGCAGCCAAATGTTTTCCTGGAGGAGGGGGGCAAGTAGAGGGGCCCTGATGTGTTTTAACTCCCAGCATAAAAATAAACCAGACGAATTAGCAGACAGGTAGATTCCAGCATGTTGAGGAACTAGCTGTCAGGAGGGCTTGGCTTATCCTGCATCACAAACATTGCCTTAGAGCTGTCCCATCTTCCCTGCTGTGCCCAGGGGGCCCAATTCTGTCCTGTGTGACCTTCTTGTGGAGGGGATCTGTGCATGTCTGTGCTGCTGAATCACATTTTGAACACAGTAACAGAGATATCTGGACCCCCAGCACTCAACACCCTTCTTTACCCCAGCATTTTCATGCAGTATAAAAGCAGACTTAGTTTTACAGATGTTATCTGTACAGGTCCAGAGGGTGTTTATGGACATGGTATCTTATTGATAAGGACAGAGCTACACAGACAGAAGCTCAATGATGTGAACTGGCTTAGTGCTCCTAAAGGGCATGGGATGCTCCTGGTTGTTCCCTGCAGACCCATCACGGTGAACATACCCTGTACCCTCACATGGCAGGGTGACAGCTGTACCCTTTCACCCACCTCTGGTTGTACCCCAGCCTGATCCTGCAGCCCCCTCTCCTGTGCCATGTCAGAACCAGCTCCCAGCCCATGTCTTTGGTGGATGACAGCTTCAGGGAGCTGCAGTGGATCCCTGCCTTCCTCGAGAGGCCTGGCTGAGGGTCAAGAGCACGGCAGACTTCCCACGGACTTCAAAGGGAGCATCTCTGGTTTTCCAAGGGCGCTGCCTCTGAATCTTAGACGTCAAGGATAGAAAAGACCTGTTAAGTCACATCCCGTTCTATTTCCCTGCCAGAGAAGGGCTCTTCTGCACAGGAATATGTCCCAGGAGCGTTCATCTTGCCTTGCTTCCACTCCTGCCAGCCTGGGGATCACTGATAAGACCCAGGAGACTCTGCAGAGCCCTTTGCAGACACAACTAACAAACATCCTCTGACTGGAGCTCTGGTTCCTGCTGGTTCCAGCTCATTCTGTGCTGATGTCCCAAAGCTGAGGATGCTGCCACTCCTTGCCTTACTAGCAGACAGCTGCATTCCTCAGGATTGGTGTGAAATTTCAGTTGCAGCTCCTTCCTAATTCCTTTTAATCATTGCAAATATTGCAGGCAAGATGGTGAGCTGTGCTGCTGCTCGGCAGAGACCAGTGAGATAAGGGAAATATTTTCATTAACTGCACAGGAACTTGAGCCTGGTTCCCCCTGACTCTGGACAGACCTGCTCAGCTCACAGCTGCCCCATTAAAGCACTGAAGTCTGTTCAGCTCAGGCATTAGGAGCAAGAAGGTGACAGAAGGAAAGGGTTTGGTCCTTGCCAAGAGCATGACAGATACCTGCTCACGTTACTGCCTGCCAAAGATCTGTGTGGAGACTCTGTGGGAGCTGGGAGGGTTACAGCTGCAGGGCCACACCAGCCTCAGGCATTTTTCCCGCCTCTAAAACACTCTCTCTGTTTTAAGTTGGATTTTGAAGATTTCCTGGCATCCAGGTGTGTCGTTGACACCCTTTACTGCAGTTTGTACAAATCTGTCCCCTCTTTCCTGTTGACTTTATGTTAAAGAAGAGATAATACCAAAGTTACACACAGACACACTTGGGGAAGTTTTGGCTCTGGATCTGAACTAAAAGTGGCTCATTCCTCTCTTAATTTCCCATGTTTAATTCAAAAGGAAACATTAAAATGGCCGGAGCTGAGCCAAGACAGGGAGGGTTCCTATGAAACAGTTTTTCTAACACTGTTACCATAGCAAAAAAGCCTCTTATCTCTTAATGTAGGTGCCCCGCACCCATCACGGGAGTATCTGAACACTTCAAGGTGGACCTCTTCCCATGGGCATATGGGGCAGCTCCAGTTTGGACTCTGCTGCAGTAGTGTGGGAAAAGTGCTGTGTGATCCCAGTTGAGGGTTTTGTCAGCTGTGTTAGCACTGAGATCTTCCTTGCCTTTTGTAGCAAACATGTCCTACAAAATAGTTTGGGTTTTGTTTTGTTTCTTTTTGTTTCCTTAAAAAAAAAAAATAATCCCAAAACACAAAAGAAAGAGCAAAACAGATGAGGAAAAGAGACATTAGCCTGCCTTCTTGTGTTGTAACTGGACAACGTCTGTGCATCAGCCTCAAGGTTTTCATGGTCTATTTTCCTTCCACTTGATTTAACTTCCTTCTTGCTCTAATTCTGAAATTACTCCCACATTTCACTGAATCCTTCCACTTTAGTTTCCATCTTGCTTTGTTCTTTCCTGATGCCGTTTGATCTGGGGTCTCTGCTGGTTTTGTTGCGTTGGTGTCGAAAGAGGCTTGGGTGTTTCTGCTGCCTGAAGCTCTTGCTTTCAAAATAACTCAGCTCATTGCATCTGGGGACCAGGTACTGAGGGCAAGGGCATTGCTGGGTGCATAATGCTGGCAAAAAAAGTGAAGGCAGGGATTTAGAGAGAGGTTTTGTCAGACAAAAAGGGGCTCTTAAACAGATTCTCTGCAATGTCACTGCTCATTGCAGGGGGGAATTTGGACTAGGTGACCTTTAAAGGTCCCTCCCAACCCAAGCTATTCTGTGATTCCTTGTATTTTCAGGTGTATCAGTAGTAGATGGTGTGGATAAAAATAAAAGGCCATTTGAAGTTTTATGGCTGGTTTCTCAAGAGGCACCTCAGCTATACCACACCTCCAATCCTGTGTTCAGTTTTGGGTCCCTCTTTACAAGAAGGACATTGAGGTGCTGCAGCATGTCCAGAGAAGGGCAACGGAGCTGAGGAAGGGTCTGGAGCACAAGTCTGATGAGGAGCAGCTGAGGGAGCTGGGGGGGCTCAGCCTGAGAAAAGGAGGCTTGTGGGGACCTTCTGGCTCTGCACAACTCTGTGACAAGAGGGTGCAGCCAGGTGGGATTTGGTCTCTTCTCGCAGGTAACAAGTGATAGGACAAGAGGAAATGGCCTCAAGTTGTGCCAGGGGAGGTTTAGATTGGATATTAGAAAAAGATCTTCAATAAAAGGGTGGTCAAAAATTGGAACAGGCTGCCCAGGGAGGTGGTGGAGTCACCAGCCCTGGAAGTGTTTAGAAAATGTGTAGGTGTGGTGCCTGGGGACACGGTTTAGGGGTGGCCCTGGCAGTGCTGCGTTAATGGTTGGAGTCCATGTCCTCAGGGGTGTTTTTCAGCCTAAAGGATTCCCTGTGTTGTACAAGGTATGGCCCATAGGATCAGCAGTACTAAAATCCTTGTGCTCATGGGTAAGGGTGATCCAAGCAATTAGTTTGGATTTCCATAAGCACTATGGCATAGATCTGCCCTAGGAAAGAAGAAACCAAACAGCTTGGATGGGAGTATGGATTAGTGATCAGTGTACAGGCAGGGAATGGTGGGTAGGGATAAAGGGCTAGTTCCTGCAGGGAGGGACAAACCAGGATCTGGCTCTGAGCTTAGCTCTGCTTTAAACAGGCAATGTCAGGTCCCACCACCTGAAATTGTGACTGTGCGAGCTGTGCTGAAGTTCGTGACTCTGAGTGATTAAGTAATCATATGGCAGATAAAATAAATACCACAGAGATAAAGTGAAGTGATGCATATGGAAAAAGCCATACCAGAGTCCACATATGAAGGGATAGGCCCTGAGCTGACCATTATTTCAGAGGAGGGACACCTTGGGGTTTCTCTAGATGGTTCAAGGAAAGTCTCAGGTCAGTGTCTGGCAGCAGTCACAAATCAAATCAGGAGTTAGGAAGAAAGGAATATTAAACAAAACAGAGAACATAAGCATCTGTTAGATATATGCACCCACAACATGAACACTTTGGGTTGTTCTGATCATCTCATCTCCAAAGGGACTAGGAAACGTTCAGGAAAGAGCAGCAAGGGTCATCAAAGATATGGGATGGCTTCCATAGAACTGTCTGCAAAGGAGGATTAATCTTTTTCTTTTGGAAAAGAGGCTGAAGAGATGATGGTGAACTAAAAACATATGTCACACGGGAGGTGAATAAATATCTGTTGTCCTCTCTTCTAATACAGAACTGTAGTACCTCAAGGGAAGACAGTAGGAGCCAAGTTCAAAACAAGCAAAAAGAGAAAAAAAATATATAGGCTGGAGAGAACACTTTGCAAAAAGATGTTGTGGCTGCTCAAAATCAAGAGGGTTGGTTCAGCTTACCAGACAAAGTTCATGGACAGAAAAGATCTATCATGGGTTGCTAAATTCAGGGGTGGCACATCTAGCTGAAGTGATGGAGGTGACAGTAGTTGGAGCCTGACAGAACACTTGGGGAAATCCTATATATGCCTGAGCTGTTCTGCTCCTTCTTTGGCATCTGTGTGTGGCTGCTGTGGGGTTTGTGGAGGGCCTGAACCCATTTTACCTTCTCTAAAGTCAGGGAGAGCATTCTGGGAGTGATCCCATCTTTGTGTCCCTGTGGAGGAGAGAGAAGCTGAGGCATGAGCATGGCAAGAGGAAATAAAAATCTCCAGCCCTAAGCTGAGTGTGACACCCTAGAGGGGTGTGGAGGATGGAGACTGGTATGGAGGCAGGGGGCAGGGAAACATTGAGGTGTTCCAATGATTGATTACTATGAAAACTCTGACAGGTGGTCAGACAACCTGAGGGGCTCGGGTGGATTTCAGATGAATGCACAGCTTCAGTTTCCCGTAGGTGACAGACTCTTGTGCATTAAAGGCTGAGTGACCTTCAGCAATTTTGCAAACTAGAAAATGGGGTGCCCAAGCCTATCGAACTCAGAAGACCTCTCTTTAAGCTGGACATATTAAAGCTGTATGCCTAAAATCGAGTGTAGATGTAGCATTTTGCTAGATCATGACTGAAAAGCAACCCACCCTTCTGCAGCAGGAAACATATACTGCTCAGTTATTGAGACACATTCAGTTTAGTTTGAATTGTTCAAATGTTTCACATTACAGTAAAAATTTTTAAGGGTGAAGAAATAAATTGCGTAAGATACACCCAGCTCCCTGAAACAGGCTCTGTTTTGGTCTCTCTTGTGGGGTGAGGTACCATGATGGAGTGTTTAAGCAGGTAGAAATTA
Organism: Promerops cafer; assembly: GCA_013398275.1. NCBI lineage: Eukaryota > Metazoa > Chordata > Aves > Passeriformes > Nectariniidae > Promerops > Promerops cafer. The sequence continues at coordinate 181,339 of VZSE01001754.1, read as the reverse complement.
CTGAGGCAGTAATTTCAAGGCCTTGCTACTCAACAAAATCATGTTTTTGCATGGGCTGAAAGTCACAATTGATGTTGTTTGAGCACAAAAACACCAGGTTGTGATATAGTTGCTCATACCTTCTTATTCCCTTATTCTGCAAGACCTGTGGTGACATGGGAGCTACTTGTGGGGAGTAAGTTACTCCAGACAAGTTACTGGGAGGCATGAGGATGCATGTTTCTAAGAAACAGGGCCTCCAAGAAGTGAACGGAGCAGCAGGAAGATGTCCCAGGCCGTATCCTGCCATCACATTTTAAGTAGAACTGCCCTGCTGAAATCAAGAGGCTTCGTGCTGCTTTCATCCCCATGGAGATCAGCGGGGGAGTTCTTCTTAAAAACCTGTTGGGACCATATGGCATTTTATCACTCGAGTTTCTATTTATGTTAAAACTGCTAAGAAAATAACTCACAGTTGTTTTGTCATGCTTCAAGCAAGATATTTTGTTTATCTGGCCTAATTTTTAATTATTTCTTTTTCCCTGTTACCCTTTCTAGGTTCCCTGCTATTCTTATGGTCAAAAGTTGTCCAAACTGGCCATCTTGAGAATAGCCTGTAACTATATCCTTTCCCTGGCCAGACTAGCAGACCTGGATTACAGCGCTGACCACAGTAACATGAGCTTCTCTGAATGCGTGGAGCAGTGCACTAGGACCTTACAAGCAGAAGGAAGATCTAAAAAAAGGAAGGTATGTTACAGCCTCTCCCCCAGCTCACCCCCTAAATAATGGTAAAAGTTACAAAAGGGAGGCAAAAAAAAAGGAAAAAAAAAAATCCAAAGTGGTTTCCTTCCTTTCTGAACCTTGTGAAATTTGCCTGATTTTTTTTATCCCCCGCCTTTTTCTCCCCCTCTTTTTCTCCTCCATCCATCTGATCTTGTAATAACCACATTCCTCCCTAATCAAAAGCTTTTCTCTCCTCCCCGTCCTCCGCGCCAGGCTCTTCCCCTCGTTAGTTGCCCATCGTGTGTTTCAACACGAGCGTGATCCTATTAAGAGTCATCTTGGGACTGTTACTTGTTAAACCAAACCAACCTTGAGTCGCCTTTCGGAGCCTGTAAAACACTGTCGCCCGCCTGTGTTTTCTGTTTTGTTTAATCTAACACTTATCTCTGAGAAAAATCACTCGACAACAAAAAAAAGGTAGCTAATGGAGACATTATATGTATAAACACATTAGTAAGATGTATGACCTGAAGGACATGTGGGTATCTTGAGGAAACAACGTTAAATCTAATTATGCCTTGCATTCCTTTAGGTTACTTAACACTGAACCAATTAGGTGAAATCATCGTCAAGCGGCAGGAGGAGGAAGCAGAGCGTTCTGCCAGTTTTCCTCTCAGAGAGTGACATGGGTGAATTAAAGGAGTGATTGATGTCTTTGTTCAGGCTTTTATGACAAAAAGAGTTTTGTAAACTTGAATTGAACTTCCCCCTGCTCTCTGAGCTTGCTTGTCAGGCAGGATAATAAATCAGCAGGATTTTAATGGATGAATGGGCAGCTAAGCTGGGGAGCAGGCTCCTTCCCCGGTGTTGTTAAGATCTGCCTCTGATTTGGGCAGGTTTCCTCACTTTTCCTCCTCTTTAGCCCAACAAATCATCCTGCAGCAATTCAGTTTATAAATAAACACAATAGCACACTCCCTGTTGCTTCCTCTGGCTGTCACGGGCTGTATTTATGCCCGCAGAGCAGCAGTGCCAGGCGGAGACGCGGCACCGCCTGCCCAGAGCTGACAGCCCTTCCTGGGACTGGGAGGTGTGGGGGAGCTCCTGGGCACAGCCTGAAACTGGGGATTCACTCTGGGGTCTGTAGTGCCACAGGCAGTGGTGGCCCAGGGATACTGAAGTGGTGCTACCAACCCTGGGGCAAGGTGAGAGTTAGTTCTTGGGTCCCCGCTCCAAGTTAAGTTGAGGGAGAAGAAAAGCATCATTTTTAGGGCTTCAGCAGGTTGCTGCTTGGGTGTTAGGACCCCTCTCCAGGTCAAGAAGGGGATGAGCATCCTTTGTGGGGCTTTAGCAGATTGCTAGTTAGGTCTTGGGTCCCCTTCCAAAGTCAAAATGGAGGGAAAGAAGATAATGAGCATCCTTCATGGGGCTTCAGCACATTTCTGGGCTGTTCTTCAGGCTTTGGGTGCCCAGTGGGCTGAGACCCATTGTCTTGGCATATGTAAACCAATGCAGGCTTAAAGACAGAAAACAAGGAGCCAGATTTTAAATGGCTTCAAATCCCAGGGTGTTCACATCTGAGGGTTAGGGCTGGGCCCATCCTTAATTAAAAAAATAAATTAAGAATTAAAAGCCTTCTATTTACGGTGTTTGCTCTCTAAAGTTCTCTCCAGAGCGGATGCGTGGAGAAAAGCCTCGAGCCCATCGAGTGCCTGAACAATGGGACTCTACCAGGGCACCTCCCGCCTCCCAGGCACCACCAACCCACAGAAACAGCATCACCAGGAGAAAATGTGCCTTTTCTCCATGTTCTTGAATGACACCCTCCCTAAACCTTCTCCAAAAGCCCTCTCAGAAAAGAAAGCCAGGCTTGATACCTGAGGCAGGGTCTTAATCCCTGCTCTGCCTTGCTTTTCTTGCTGGAAATTATAGTTCTGCTGCACGTTTAGGACAGCCCCAGAGCACATTGATTCCCTTATGGATGACAAGTACAGTTTTATTTCCAGCAGTAATTGCTCAGGTGATGGCAAGAGCACATCCAGCTGCTGATGAAGCCAAAACCAGCAGGTACCACGAAGTAACTCGGGTAATTCCCAGTAGATAGTGGGGATGCAAAGCCTGGGTTGGGAGGACTCATCTTGCATGTCTCCCTTTCTCCTTGAGCCAGCAAATCGTGAGCACAAGGGAGGAAAAGGCTGTTGTCAGAGGGAAGTTACAGATCCGGGCTGGCTGTGCAGCAACGATCCAAGCTCTGGATGTCAGGTGGTGTGAAGGGATGTCTCTCCTGGGGGGTCTCACACAGGCAGCTAGATGAGGATACAATGGCTTGGCCCAAAATCGCCGCGCCCTCATTAATGTTGAAATCGGCACGTTTTTGTGAGCTCTGTGTGTTTTTAATCAGGTCTCTGAAACCACTGCTCACTGAGCAGTTCCTCTGAATTACCGACTTCGGGGCGGTTGTTATTTTGTTATTGTTTCTTTGAGTTTCCTTTTATATTCTCGCTTTAAAAAATTGCAGCGATCCTGAGCACAGACCTCTGCTCCCTGAGCTCCACGTTAGGTCCACAACACCCTTATCTCCTGTCATCTCCATTTTATTGTGTGTCTGCCTCTCTCACTCTCTCAGCTCTCTGGTTGCAATGTGCTGTGGCACCGTGAGCTTTTCACACAAAAAAGTAGCTGGTTGGAGTTTGTTTTGGCAGGCAGGGACTCCAGATGTTGCATTTGCTGGATTGTGCATTGCCTTTTGCTTTGTTTTTGGGGGTGAATAATCCTGTGTCCCTAACATTAGGTTGTTGTTGTTGTTGTTGTTCAGATTTTGCTGTTGCAATAGGAAATTTACTGAGTGGTTTTACCGCCCCCCCCCTTCTATTCCCATTTTGTTAATTAGAAAAGTTGGCTTTAGTCTTTCAAAGTTGACTAGAAAAAAAAAAATCCCCTTCGCTGTCCTAACTACAGTTATAAGGTGATTTTAGTTCTTGCAATTGAGACTTGACCGAGGGTGTTTGGTGATGGGAGATCTCATTTATAAGCAACAAAGGAGGCTTCAGATGCCTTTTCTGAAAAAAGAAGAAAAAAAGCTGACTGGGGGGGGTGGTGGTGGTGGTGAATTCTGATGATAGTTTTCATTCTTTAGAGCTGCCTCTTGCTTGGTTATACAAATGATCCAGACTAAGCCTTGTCCTTAACCATGCACCCAAGAGTTGCACCACATTGGAGATCTGGGTTGCGACACCCTCAGCAGAGCCCCAAGTCCTGCTGGGGCCACACTGATGTCCTGGAAAAAGGTGGGGGGAACTTCAGCTGGCCTTCAGCTCTGGCCAGGAGCATTCTCCAGCAGCACAGAGGATGCAACAGCAAAAGAAAGGGAAGTTTTCCCTACCCTCAAGGTACCCTGTTTCTGCATGGCACATGATCCTCAGTAGCCAGGGGTCATCTGAAAGCCTCACAGGGATTCTGTAGTGTTTGGGGTCCTTCTTGCTAGTCCCACAGTCTTTTTTTTACAGCTTTTCCCCCACATGGCTGAATTCTGGTGCCCTGCAGGAAAGTAGCTCAGGGTCAGGATAAGGTTGTAGGGTGCATGGCTGGGGGCTCTCCCTGCAGACTGACACTTGTAGGGGTGCAGAGCTGTACATCACAGCCCCCCAGACCCCCCCACAGGATCTGGCCCCAAAGCTGTGGGGCAGAACTTACTTCCCCAGCAATCAGCACAACCGCAGCCGCTCAGTCTGCACAGAGCAGGATCCAGCCGTGGACAAACACCCCGCACAGCACACCCAGCACCCCAAACCCCAAACACCCGTGGCAAGGTTCCTTTTCCTTCCCTTCCCCTCCCCTCGTTGCTTTTGATCAGCCCCCGTGCTAGGCAGCAACATCGCCGCAGCCATGGGAGCTCAGCCGGAGAGGGAGGGATGGGTGAGGGATTTTTTTTCTCTCTCTCTGCTTCATCCTCCCCCCGTCCCGGCTCTTCTGGCAGTCGCAGACTCCAGATGTTCGGAGCGCGAGCTGGGAAGTCCTGCTGGCGCCACTTGGGGCAGAGGGCAGGGGAAAGGCACGCGAGCTGGAACCCGGAGTACTCAGTCACTGCAGGACTTGGCGCATTCCCCAGCTCGCTGCTGGCACATTCCCCAGCTCTCTCCTGGCCATCTGTTCCAAAAAAACACTTTCAGAACCTCATCATCACTCAGGATACAACACTGCGAGCAGCTGTTAGCGAGGCAGAAGGAAAAAAAAAAACACACACACACACATTAAAAAAAAAAAAACCAAAACCATGCGAAAGGTCTCTTTGTGAGAGAGGAAACTGGGTTATGAATAACAGGCGAGCAGTTGGAGCTCAATAAAAGTTTTCGGCTGGAATTTAGTTTCTTGTTTTTGTGCCTGTGTATGTGGATGAGCACAGACGCAAGAAATTAAAAATTAAAAATACACTGTATATATATATTTTCCCAGATAATTAAATGATATAGAAACATATATGGAATGAAAAGCTTCTCTCTTTGTTGCAGCCTGCTGCACTAAAAGGGTTGACATTATGCATGTAAATATTGCATTATATAAAATAGTTATTGTGGTGTTGGGCCATGCCTTGATGCCCTCTCATCGATACTTTGCTAAAAGCAGAGCTCCTGCTATAGGTAACACTTATTCCCACTGAAAGAAAATGGAAGGAGGGTGTTCTGCAGGCATATTTACTTGCAGGAGTGAACAAGTTAAGGGTTTATATTATAAAAGAGAAATGGTAGTGGCAGACTTGATTTGTACAGCACTGAAACCATTTGCTTGGAGCATATTTTTTTGATAACACTGTATCATGACTCGTGATTTATTTAGACAAAGCCCCAAGATAAAGCCACAGCTCCCACCCCCTGGTTTGTGCGGATGATCCTGGCTGCAGGGTCTTGCTGTTATTGATCATCTGATATTGATTACCAGAACCATTCAGAGCCAGCACAGTAAAACCCTGATGATCTGCATGGCATTTCTTCCTCGTGGCTTCCCATCCTGTGTGGGGAGGAGGGGGGTCTCATAATGAGATTCGACCTCTCTTTCCCTGCAGTTTGACTTAGCAGAGGTTCCTCTTTAAAAATAGCTTCATTTCCCTGCTAGGACTTGCCGGCGAGAGCGGGCAGCCAGCCAGTCTGATCCCCACGGCCGCCAGCTCCGCGGGCTCCAGGGAGGAGCTGGACCACAGGAGAGCAGCAACCCGCTCCGAGCTGCCTGTCCATCTGTCCATCTGCCACGGGACAGCATCCCTGGGGGGACGGAGGGGACCTGGGTGTGCCCGGCCATAGTTATCCCTGCTGCATGCTGGCTGAAGGATTACCCGCCCAGGGACCTGCTTAAAAACAAGGCAGGGAGAGGGTAGCGAGATGAATTTGCTTATCACATGTGTCTTGTATGTCCCTGCAGCCCAAAACAAGGATTGCATGTGGGGCACAGGTGCTAAGGCTCATGACAAGTTCATGAGCAAATCACCCAACTCTGGACAGTGAGGCAGCAGCAGCTACCCCAGGGGCATCCCCGAGGGCACTGCACACTCTGCATTGGCCCTTTGGGGCACTGAGCATCAGTACCCCAAAGAGGAGGACCCAAAGCTTTTCCTTACAAAAGGATGTGATGTGGGACTCCCCTGTTGCATCACAGCACCCCTAAAGCCCCTTTGCTTTAAGGGGTGTTGGAGCAGTCACACCCCAGCACACAAAGACTGACCCATGGTGGGAGCAGGATCCCAGCGTAGGGTCCATCCCCTTTGCAGCAAGGGTGTTTCCAAGAACAGGGTAAGATCCACCCCACAGATACTGGGTAACTGCAGCAGAAGGCAAATGTGAGTAGAAGAGACAGGAGAAGCCCTGGAACAAAGGCTGACTCAATTCCAGAAGTGCTTTGATTTATAGAGGTTGAAATGCTCCGGGATGCTGCAAACTCACCAAGGTCATTGGGCCAGTTGTCAAATTCAAGAGCCATGGGAGTTCTGATGTTATTAGTTTAAAGCAGACCCAGGCTCATAAATCTGCCTTCAGAGCTCCTGGCTGGAGTGAAAAAGGTGGAGGGGGAAATACAAGAGCCTGTTCCAACCAAACATAACCCATGGCCAAGCGTTGGGCAGTGCCTGGGGACCAGTTGAGTGGTGCCAGTGAGGTGTGCTGAGCATCTCCATCGTGTTGCAGGGGGATCTCTCCATTCCCCTTTCTATTTCCTGTGTCTGGAAAGTACAGCACAAATGCCCTTACCCGCCCTTGCCTGGTTTGTGCATATTCCCTCTTGTCCCCCCATTGTTGATCTTCCTCAATTGCAGAGACTTCAGGGCAGAGACCTGACCCTGAGACTCCTCTTCCTAAAGCAATCCTGCTTCCCCAAACCCAAAAATGCTTTTGATCTCTCTGCTGTCTTTTAGTATTAATGACAGCGGTCATTGCTTCCCTCCTTTTACATTTTCTTTCCATAGGTAAATGTGGGATAAATTAAACAACTGACTTTTCTATTACAGGTTATTCATATATATTACATATTGTTGAAGGTTCCCAACAGAAACGTTGGCAATACACAAGGCTGTTTGTCATTCTCCCACCTAAACCTCATTTATTCAAAATCCCAAATAAGGCCTTGAATTAGGGTAATAATTTCTACATCTTCTCTGAGCAGTACTAAGTAGGATGGTCCAGAGACAACTCCAGGAATCTGGGGTCCAGCAGACACCAGCATTTATTGCATGGAGGATGACCTGTGGGGTTTTTAGTGAAATATTCTTATCAAGAGAAACCTTGATGGTCCTGGGGCAGTCTTGAGCTTCCCTGGGTCTGCACTTGACAGGAGGGGGTGAAAAAGTGGATTTTAGCCTGTCCCTTAGCCTGTCATGGATGATCAGCTGTAATTGTTCATCTCACAGCAGCTGCCCTAATGATAGTCATAAATCAAATAAATACCAGTAGGTTACTAGTATTTTATACCCTGATGTTACAATATCCAGTGATGGAAAAGGAGAGGCAGTACAGAAACAAAACAGACTGGGGAAGAAAGTTTTTCAGGCAAGGCTTTAAGGAGTTTGACCTCGTTAAGACTGACAGAAAGATGGCTGACCTGTCCACAGAATTAGTGACTGTGTCCAAAGGACTTTCAGAAGCTGTACTGCACCCTGAAAGGTTCTTAAATCCATTGGCAGAAAGCAAGAAATGCTGGTAACACTAGCTAAATGTGATCTCATTTCCAAGTTTCTAATTCCTAAGTTATTTAAAGGAGGATTTGGAGCCCACGTGATGAAGGCAGTTTGGACAATGGAGATGTGATCTCATTAAATCCTCAGGCCCTGAGGATTTTCCTCTGAACTATGCTAATGATTGTTTATGGGATATTTGTGGGGCTTATTTTAATGCTGAAGGGGGTTTAGATGAGATTCTCCTTGTCTAAAGCTGCCATGGTTTGGGTTGACCATTTTCCTATGGACCTGACCATAGTATACTGTAGCCCAGTGTAATTTCCCAAGTAATCTGCCACGGCTGTGACTCACAGGGGATGCACAGGCACATGGGACAAGTTGCAGTCTCACAGACTGAGCAGCTATGCCTGCAGAAAACTCAACCCAACAACTAAAATATGGAAGGAAAGCCCATCTCCTGCATAAACCCATCTAGTTGCAACTCCTTGGCTGAGATCAGCTCCTGAACTGAAAACAGCAGGTATTTACCATCACTAATAATTTTTTTTTTTTTTTCCCCATGGCAGGAGTTGGACCCAACACCAAATTACTGTGTTGTTTTTCTTCCCCAAGCCTTCTTCTTCCTGTCTGCCACTCCCTCTCCTCTGTGCAGGCTCTGGCCTCCATTGTGGCACCTACAGATGGTTCCACTGTGATCCCAACTCTTAAAAATTGCAGATCCATGGCCAGCAGTCCCCAAGGATGCTCCCGCGTGCGTCAGCGACAGTCCATGCAAGGAGCCGCCGGGACACCATGTGTTCACTGCTCTCATGGTGCATCTTTCTCTTTCCAGGAGTAATAACCAGGAAGGGAGGATTCAGAAGAGCTTCCAGCCAGAGTTACATCTGGTCTTGGCAAAGGTTGCACGATCCAGATGAAGACTGAAAGCAGCTTTTTTGCAGAAACCCCTATTGGAGATGACGATTGGCCAAGGAACTTTCTTAATCTCTGGAACAGAAAGGAAAAAAGGAAAAGAAAAGGAAAAACAAAAGGACAGGGATGCTTCCTATTGTTGTTAAGCCAGCCACCTTTTAGTACGTGCAATTTATTTAGCACTTTTCCCTTTGCTTAACTGGGAAATGTTACCCTCTCAGCTCATGTGTACAGTAATTTGTTGTTGTTGTTGTTGTTGCTGTTGTGCCAAAGATTTGATGGAGCTTCTACACTGTGTCTTATTTTTGCCTTAATGTTAAATCTTTGAGCCAAAGAAAAGTCAGAGGAGCCATTCAGATCGTGGCAAGCAGGCCAGCCAGCTTTCAGTGACAAAGCCCAATTTCTGTACCCTTCTGTGAGTTACCTCTTATTTCTTCAGCCTGCATTTCCCTGCCTGCAGCCCTGGAGCCAGAATTCGGTGTGGGCAAGAGCTGGGACAACAGCAAACCATGTTTCAGCATTCAGGTTTGCTTCTTCCTTTGAGCTACTCTGTAGTTCTGCCTTTTGGGCAATTTCCTGATGTTCCTGCCTGTGTGACACATCCACAGGGTAGAAATATTGACACAAAGTGAGAGCTGAAACAGGAGCTATGAATTTATTTTTTTTAATAAAGAAATAAAATTAAACAAGCAAAAGCAAAGTGCCATGTAAAGCAAAGAGAGAGAGAGAAAAAAAAGAAATCATAAGAAAGTTCAGCCAGGCAGAAAGAAGTGCAGCAAAATTATTCAGCCAGTGTTTCAGGTTTGTGAAGTCGTTTTTTCTGTGGGGTTTTTCAAGTGGTCAGAAACCCATGTAATGCAAAAGCATTTGAATCCTATACTGTACCTTTCACTTCAAATTGAAGTAAAAAAAAAAGAGAAGAGATGGAGAAACATTTGCTTGGAGTAAGCAGACTTTATAGGTAATGCAGTTCATATGCAGGACATCTGCTAATGATGGAGGGACAGAGCTCTGTATTCAAGTAAAAAAAATATGAGTTTCCAAACCAAGAAGATTAACAAGTTTTGTTAAATCTCAAGGGGAAATATTATTTGTGAGGCCTGATTCACATCCTGGCTACTTCAGTGTGAATCAGGTTCCCGTGTGTCTGACTTACTCCAGTGTGGGTCTGGCCAAGCATTGCCAGGCACTGGGGTGGGCGAGGGGATGGGGCAGGCAAGAATCACTGGGCAAGGGAGGGAATAGTCTCTGTTTTACTGACATGAATATACAAAACTTGAACTCCTCAGTGCCTGCCTGTTTATTTCCCGAGCTGAGCAATTGGCCAGTGAGCCCTGAGCTGGGGAGCTGCTGTGCAAAACCTGAGTCTGGGGTGCCAGGCTGCTCCATGCCAAGGCCCCTGGCTCCCAGTGAGCTCGAGATGTCTTCTACCAGAAATCTGGGACATGTGGGACAGCTGTGTCCAAACCCCCTTCCAGGAGCTCATTATATTGCTCCCCCCTCCACTCTCAATGCTAGTCATTATTAGCAGCCCAATAAAATACATTTTTAGATTGTCATTTGTATTTCTTTATTAAAGCACAGTTTTTAACAATGTCTTTTATTATATACATTAAAGTCAGCTTTTTAGCTTATAATGGGGAGAGGGGCTGAGCTCAGTGACTGCGGGAAATGCTCCAGGGCTGTTTGCACTCATGTCAAAGGACTGGGTTTAAAGTGCATTAGCTTTCCAGAACCAGCAAGTAACTGGACCTCATGTGTGTGGCCCAGCCAGAGAAACCAGTGAGAAAAAGGGAAATGGAAGGCAGTAGGAAAAAAAGAAAAAAAACAAACTAAACAAAACAACCTCACAAGATGACCTAAAGGGAGAACAGTAGGCTTTGCGATGGCCATGCTGCAATTCTCCCATCACGGTTTTGAGCAAGAGCCATGGGGACAAGCCCAAGTTGTCCTGGTACACACAGGAAACCCTGTGGGCATTTCTTTCTTTGAGCAGAGTGAAGCATTCACTGAGAATTTTTAATTTGAGAAATACCATCATATTTTAGTTATGAGTTCTGCAGTGGCTCTCAGTTTGAGTTAATAATTATCAGTAAAGCAAGGTCTGCAGAGAGAGTCAGCGATACAATACTGCTGATAGGCTTTATTTACCCTTTTTTTTCCTTTCAATGCCTGTTATAGATAAGGAATTTGCTGCAAATACGTAAGTCACAAGCTGGACAGCATCACTGGGTTGCACTTGGGGCTTGAGGTCACACAGTATTCTTTGTCCCCCCGATTAGGGAAATATTAACCCTTGGGATTATGTTGCTCACTTACAAATTCCCAAATTTACTTTCCTTAAATGTTCCCTGCTATTCCCACCCTCCAGTATGTGATGGCAGAGCCAAAGTCCCTAGAAGCTAAAAAAATAAACTGGTTTGCCTGATTTAAGTGAGCGAGACTGAAGAGGCTGTGTGGGTGCTTTTGAATCACAGGGAGGTCAGGCAAGGTGAGAGGAGCAGCAATGCCACCCCTGCCACTGCCCTGTGTCTCAGCCCAGCTCCACCAACCAGCCCTGACAACAACAAGAAGGATAAATGTTTACCAAAGGGTAGCAAACATGTGAGTTTGAACACTGTCATGGAAGCTCATGGCCAGGCACACAGTGGTGTCAGCTGAGGTACAGAGCTGACCTTGCCTCACTCCTCCCCTCCCCGAGAGATCTCTCTCTCTGAAGATAAAAAGGGAATGATGTTTGTTATCATGCTGGAAAAGCAGAACAGCCCTCGTGCTGTCACCTCCCAGGGGTCAGCAGAGCCAGAGCCTTTGCTCCCAGTTGGCGCCGGCCCCCAGCTCCACGTATGGGGTGGGAGGGCACAGGAGCCTCAGAAACACAGCCCTCACAAAGGATGACAGCTCTGCTCAGCTGGCCCTGACCCACTGTGGGACCAGGGGGAGAGGATGTTCACTATGTAAAGGGGAGCTATTTGGGTTTGTCACGGATGTTGAACGCCATATTAGACCCAGATGCCATATTTAATCAGAAATCACACACCAAAACAGTAACACTGCCTGGCTGTGAAGCACTGCACCCATTGCTCATACTGCATCCACTGCAAAGGTGCCAGTTGTCGTGGGTGAAGGGCATCAGCTCTTCTCCTTAATTGTGATCTAGCAAATGCTGAAGGAATTTAGTGGCCAAGTTGATACCAAACCAAAGGATACCAAAGGATCATCTCATAAAAGTGACAACACTGCCAGACTTGTTTGAAGTACTGCACAGGATTTGCAGCAGCAGTCACCATTTACCTGCTTGTTAAATAATGTCCTTGCAGCTGCCAAGTCCTTCTTGCACAAGGAGCTCTGTCCTTCAGATACATCTAAATCCAAACTTTTTCAAGCCAGGTTTTGTATCACCACATATAATGCCTGAAGATGCTTGAAGGGTTGAAAGGCAGTCTGTGAAGGCAGTCTGTGAAGGCTGTCTATGAAGTTTCAAAGATGTGTGGAATAATCTGCCCCATAAAGCCAGATTCCTTTCTTTTGAGGGTTTACTGTTGCTCGTGGTTGGTGGGGTCAGTAGAGATGCAGGGCAGTAATATGACCTTTTCTTACCATTTCTATCCTTGAACACCGAGTTCTAAGTGGCTTTCAGCATTGGATGTAACCATTAGGACCCAAAGGAACAGCATGAAGTTGTGTCAGGGCATGTTTAGGTTGGATATTAAGAAAATGTACTTCACCCAGAAGGTGCTGGGCACTGGAACAGGCTCCCAGCAAAGTGGCCGCAGCACCAAGCCTGACAGAGTTGGAGGCGTGTTGGGATAATGTGTCAGGCACACCATGTGAGTTTTGGGCTTCTCCTGTGTAGGGCTAGGAGTTGGGCTTTGATGATCCTTGTGGGTCCTCACCAGTTCAGGATATTCTATGATTATATGATTTCTAGACCAACACAACCACATTTGCACAACAACCCTCACCAGGCTCAGCTGAGCATCTCCTCCCTCTGCCCCACATGAATAGAAATACTCCCACTCAGGCTAACCCATCAGTCTTTGCACAGCTGGGTAAAATCACTTTGGCCGGCTGGTTCTGGCTGCCATGGCTCCCGTTCATCATCTCTGCTCTAACTGGGGTATTTCCATACCAAAGTAGGTGGCAAAACAGAAGCTTTCTGCCCAAACCAAGGTGGCCAGGTGCAAACCAGGTCCTGTTAATAATTCCCAACCATGTGCCTCCGAGGATATGCCACAGGGCAGACTCCAGCCTATTGTTTTATTCTCCTCCTGTTGTCACTTTGAAATGCTCTGGAGACCTGAACAGAATGAGAGTGGCTGACCCTTGTCCCGCTGCTGTGGAAAATGGGGGCTCAGCGTTGTAAATCCAGGTTAGTGTTGGCAAAGGTGCTGGTGGGCTGCTGCAGACAGACCCCAGAAAGCAGGTTAACCTGTCAGCAAAGGAAACAAATTTCAGCCTAAACTATGCAGCAGATATAAATATGTAGATGTTGAAACAAAAGTCACTGCCTGAACTTTTTGGTATAGTAGTACAGGAAAAAGAAATCTCCATTGTTTCTACCCTTCACCAAGCTGCCCTCACGCCAGGGGCTGCGGTGGTCCATCTTGGAGTGCCAGGACAGCAGTGCTTAATCAACCCGTTAACCAATGTGCATCCACCCAAATCACTCATAAATCCTCATAAGCCCATATGTATGAACTCAAATCCCTCACAGAGCTGCATGCAAAGGTCAGGACTGGCCTTGAACCCCTTCTGTGTCCTTAATCCCCACCCAGGGCTGTCTGACAGATGCCAGCACTTACACCTTCTCCCTTCAAGCTACATACCTTTGGCAGGCATCTCCGGTCACCTTTTAGGGGAGGTCTAACGTGACTCCAAGCACTGTTATTACAAATCCTGGGCTGAGCCCAGCTTTTCCAAGCTGGAAGGTGAGACACACCATGTGCACAGCTCACCTGGCGGCCTGCTGCCTCAACTCTCTTTGCTGTTGCATTTAGAGGATTCCTTCCCTCCCTCCACAACTCAGGGGTCTGGAAAACCATCTCCCCTTCCCACAAATAACTAGGAGATCCATCATCTAAGCAAGACAATGTGGATCCCTCTTCCTGGGTGTTGATGAATCAAATTCTCATACATAAACTATAAAGAGAGGGTTTCCACCTTGGTTTTTGGATGTGGTATTTCATGGACTCAACCATATTTCAGTGGAAGTTTCGTTACTCCTGCCCCTGCCCTGCTACGTGTCACAGTGGCACCAATTACACTGCAGCTGTAAGATGGGTATTGTCATTATTGGTAATTGTATTCACTCGCCCCATATAAAAATATCAGCACAGTAACATGAATGATTTGTGTAATTACATATTTGCTGTTATTAGGACCTAATATGTTATGCCTGTAATTACATACTATGCCCCATATAATAAGCTTGGAATTGCTGTGTAAATTTTGGGTAATTGCGGAAAACTATGCTACAAACAGGTCCCCCTAGACCAAGTTCAACATTCACTACCAGGAAATAACCAGTATTAAAGGCTCTGCAGTAGACAAACCAATAGAGTAGGAGCTAAAAGCCTTTTGAATATGTAGCAGCAATGAAGAGGAACAAATAACCAGTGCAGGAGAACAAGAGAAGTACCAGTCCAGGTAGTGCTATCCCTGGGGAATATTTCTTCTAACTCTGGTTTCAGGACTACTCCTTCAAAAACCCAAGAAACTTCCAGTGGGTGCAATGTAAGCTGCAAGTAGCATAAATCCATTCAGATGTAACTGTTTCAAAGGATTTAGAAGCCATGCTCCTCATTGAAAAGAAAGTTAAAATGCTCACATCTACATTAAAAGTCTGCCAGAGGTCATTACAGCTTAATGCATAGTCAGGCTTTTCTGAATCGGCTGGAAACATTGGCATTGATTAAATTTATCCTCTCCTTCACAGGCCCAAGAGCTTTTCCAGATTTCAATGCATTTTTTTGGTGAAGCTGATCCTCCCTGTCCTCACTGCAGCATCTGCACATCTTCCATCTAAAATCACTAGCCACAGCAGGGTCCCCCGTGGGCTTCCTGCAGTTGTGAGCTTTCTGCCGAGGATGGGATGTGATGGGAAGGAATGAGATCAGCCACTTTTATGGCCGAGTGAATAGTTACGGGCTTCAAGGGCTCTCTCATGGTCATGAACCTCCAAACGACTTCTGATTGTTCAAATTTCACTGCAGCCTTCCAGCTTTGTCATCTGCACTGCCAACTTCTATTAAGGTTCCATTAAAAGGCAATGAAACACAGGGCCTTTTACAATACCCCTGACAGAACAATTTCCCTTTCTGGATACAGTAAAAATTTTCAGCCAAAAATACAACTTTTTGGTTAAAAAAAAAAAAAAAAAAAAAAAAAAGAAAGGGAGAGAGACAATTTCAAGCAGATCAAAAGATTTCATAAAATGCTGTCAGATTGTCTCAGCCAGAAAAAATAATCCAGAAAAGGCTAATTTTCAAATTAAAACATTGATTTTTTTCTCTGCCTATCATAATTACATTTGTTTCCATTTGCTTATGAAAAGGCTTAGGTATCAGACAATATTTTATTTTGTGCAGAGCTAAGTTTTCTATTCAGATCAAAGTGTTTTCCATAACACTTTGTCATTCATAGGTATTTGGTAATTTAATTTTACTGTTAATACTTGTACCTTTTCCTTCAAGGATCACTTTAAGTGTAACCACACTTAGCAGCAGAGAAGGACAAATGTTGCCCTCAGATATAACCAGGTGAATTCAAGCAAATCCTGATTGAATCAAAATGTATTATAAAAGTTAAGGGCTGGGGGGGTATAAAATTTAACCCAAAGTTACATATAGAATAAGCTTGCCTGAGACACTGCTTTAAAAGTTTTAACCCACAACACACCAATAACTTATAAAATCAGTGTCCTTTTGTATCAATATTGAAACAGGTGTGATTTGGGGGCATCAGTGTGCCTGGTCTTTCTGAAGCCCAAGGGATTTCTCATAGCATTAAGCACAAAAAACCAGTCTGGTGTCCCAGTGACAGTGTCAGGGATGGGTTTTGTGCAAGGAAAGATCATTTACTTCAAACAGTGGTAGGTATTAAAATTGAGGTCCTGTCCCCATGAGCATGTTCCCGCTGATAAAATCCTAGAATCATAGGATCATTAAGGTTGGAAGAGGTCTGCAAGACCATCAAGTCCAACTTTTTACCAAATACCGACATGAGCCATATCACAAAGTGCCAAGCCTACTTGTTTTCTGAACACTTCCAGGGATGGTGGCTCCACCACTTTCGTGGGGACCCTGTTCCAATGCTTAACCACTCTTTCAGTGAAGAACTTTTTCCTAATATCCTGGCCCTCATCCCAAATATGTAAGAGAGTGTAAACCATGGGCTTAAGTTTAGGGGTCTTTGCAACGAAGCAAAGATCCCATTGCTCTACCCCTTTCCATGATATGCATTTTAATAGTATATAACTCATGAATTACACCATAAATCACTCCTGGGCTTGCTGTACAGAGGAAAGCAAGGGAGTTGTTTTGGAAGAAGGCTGAGAGGGCTGAAAGTGAGACAAGTTGGCAGGACCTATGGACAGCCTTGAGCCAGCAGAAGAGAGAAAGGTACTGTGGGGTGAGCAGGGCCCCAAGCAGCCAAGGCTGAGAGGCGTAGGGCTGTCCCACCTCATTGGTAGCACACATTGGACTAACCCTGAGGATGACATGAAATGCTGAGTGGGTGCTCCTTGCAAGAGCAGTGCTTTTTTCATAAGATGAAAGGAGCAGATCCTGCACAAAAACACTGAAAAATGGTCACGAGTCCTTCACGAGACACATGTCTGTAAAAGCGAAAGGAACACTAGAGATCAAGTCTTCATTCTGGAATCTCCTGACTTCTCCACGATGGAGTTTATAGCCTCAGGGTGGCTTACACACAAAGACTACCTCTGCACTCCAACACACTGACCTGAGTTTACAGACTGCACATTTGCAGGTCTGCAGTTCAAAACTAATTGCTATGACCTCACATAAAACTGCTATAATCAACTATCAATAATACTTTGGGAACTGGGGGAAAAATAAAGGTAAAATGTTCATTCTTAGTAAAATCTGGTGCTGACGGTCAGGAAATTGAACCTTCTGCAAGCATTACTTACAGGAGCCAAAAACATTGCTGCTGAGTGTTTCTGGGGAGCATATGCTTCATATACTTGAAAGATATTCTTCTATATCAAGTCTTTGTAATTACAGAAACATGGCAAATAAAGGCAGAAATCATAAAGATTTCATTTTCCTCTGGTAGATAATCAGTCCAGGGTGTATTTATGTACAAGCAGAGAGCTGTCTCCATCCCAGCCCCTGTGCTCCCTGCATCTCCAGGATGCAGTCCGATGAGCTGGTGTTTCCCTGATGAATCAAACCATTCGCTGCAGAAACACAAGATGTAGGGCCAATATTTTCAAAAGCTGCCTTTAAAACTCTGGCAGCAATTTAGTGTGGTCATGTTTCCGAGTGTGAAGTTCTTCATGTATGAATGCTTGCACTCAGGATTTATTTGCTTGGACTGCACTCATATCCGTGCAGGGAGTATGACTGTGAACACAAAGTTTTCCATGTGCTATCTGCTAGATGAGGGAAAATGGGTTTAAAGGATTAGGAGCCAGGTAAGAACTAGAAATCTGGTAAGGATTTGTAGTTCCAGGGTGGTGTTTAGGGCTATAAGGCAGTCAGTGAATTAGAGGAAAGGAAAAAATTACATTTCCAAACCCAACAATTTTGCTACATTCACTACTACCTTTCTTTCCTTGCACTTCACCAAGTGGAGGAGCAGTGTCTTTCTGTGCACACCTGGGAGCACAGCAGCACAAAGCACAGTGCACAGGTCCCAGAGGTGACCTCAGACCTGGAAATGGTCTGGCCACATCAGCATCATCCAAAATCAACACTAATTAGTCCTTCTGGGAGCACATCAGCTCCAGTTATGTGATGTTAACATGACATGAGACTGCAATCAGGACCTGAATGGGGACCTGCTGTTTGGGGGTACTAAACCTTTCTGACTTTGTCTGGGGACTCCTTGCACACTCCTACTTCACACCTCATTTGTTATCCACTGTGCTTAGAAGGTAAAGGCCGCAGCTCAAACTGAGCAAGATGTTTGCAATGTGTATTTTTGAATGTTCAGTGATGTGCAGTGTCTCATCCACAGGGCAGGACCACACCACATTGTGCAAACCAGAAAGATGCCACTCGCCCCAGCCCACAGGCAAATCCACCCCATCTCTGTATCACCCCCATTTTAAGCCTTTTCTACTTTTAAAGAAAAGCTAGATTTAATACAGAAATAAACCCACCAAGAGTCCTGCAGTTTTCATGGAGAACAGTGTGCTTGCTCAGGAAGCATGAAATTAAAAGCTCTCGAGCGTGCATTCGCCCAGCTCCACATCACATGTACCTCATCAGCTCTGCAGCAGGGCAGGAGCTCAGTCACTAAATCGCTCCATGGCCTCATCCTGCAAACATGCATCCCTGCAAGAGAGGCTTACTCATGGAAACACTATGCCTGCATTCCTGATAGCGAGCAGCTTGGGAGAAACCTGCTCCCTGGGCTGCCCTGGGGACATGGCTGGCACCTGGCACTGTCTGAGAGTCAGCCTGGCAGGAGGGCTCCAGCAGCACAGCAGGCCACCAGGCCCAGCCAAGAAATCCCACATGCTCCGAAGGACACCCCCTGGCCATGATCAGGACTCACTTGGATGTTTTCTGACAACACACGACACCAAAATCTCTTCTCGAAATAAAGCGCCTCCAAAGAGCTCCCAAGAGGCTCCAGAGTTGTGGCCAGGAGTTTTAGCAAAAGCAGCTTGCCTGCCTCTCCATCCCTGTGCTACCAGAGCTTGCTTTGTGGTGTGCTTTCCTTCTCCTCAGGAAAATTTGGATGTTGGAACAGCCCCTTTCAACAGCCTTCATGTCCTCAGGGCTGGGCATGAGACACACCAAATGGACTCCTGAGAGCTGAATCCCAAATTACAACAGCACCTCACATGTTTTCAAGGCTGAGTGATGGCCAGTGTCCTGCTCCTCAACAGCTCAGACACAACAGGGCAGGAGAGCCTACAGTCCACAGAAGTTTCTTCTGGGGCAAGACAGGACCACAGCAGGTCTGGAAACTGTCACCTGAGAGGGTTCTCAGCTCAACCCATGGAGGCTGTAGCGGTGTGCAGTGACACATGACCCTGTGTCCCTGCCTGTGCACCCTCCCATGAACTGCTGGGAGGCTCTACCCATGTGGAAGAGAAGAAAACCAAGGGACCTGCCCTTCTTTGAGGGGTGGGGTAGCAAAATGTCGCTTGCTTGCGAACCTAAGAGGGTTCAAAAGATTTGTGACCCCTCAGGAGAACCGCCCTTGGGTTTTAGGGGCTGAGGTACTTCCTAGGACCTCATACATCCCCCATGGACCATGGTGTCCTCCCTGGGATTCAGGGGGCCCCTGCTGTGACCCCCCCCCCCACTCCAGCTGTTGGTCGCAGTGCACCAACACGCACGTAACACATTCCAGACTCCTCTGGTTTGACAGATGCGTGTTTTGACAGCTCAGAGAAAACATTCTGCAAGATGCACAGTCAAAGGCTCTTTCAAGCCGAGATGTTGTGGAAAGCCGCGTGAGCTCTCCAAGGCGCTATCTCTCTCTCTCTCTCTGCCGGCCGCGCTAATGAAAGCTCCCTGTGCAGGCCAGAAGATGCAGCAGGGAATAATACAGTCCTTTAAATAGCACCCTAGCTGGCTTGAGGAGGCCACGAACGTTTTAACTCACTTATAATTTTCCTGTGGTTCAACCCTCTCTCCCGCAGCAGCCTGCTCTGGGCAGGGAAGCCTTGAAAATGGCATTAACCAACAACCCGTGACCATTCTGGGAGCGCTCGTGCTCGTGTCCTTTCCCAAGCAATACCCACCCTGGATGTGCTGCTCAGACCTTCATTCCATGGAGGTATTTGGCACAGGAAGACACAGCACTGAGATCAGCAGAGGAGACCTTGTTCCGCCCACGACTGAACTCAAAGAGCTGATTGCTTCAACGACACAAGGCACCAGACAGAAAATGCTCCCCCAACATCTTCCATGTGACATTTTTCCAGAGGCAAAGCCAGCTAAAGAGGTCCCTGAATGTTTTCCTCCTTAGGACTTGTTCAACCATCTGTAAAGCAGGTCAGTGAAAGAAAACACTTGGCACCAAAGGTGGGGAAACAAAATAAGTGAGATTTAAAGAAATTGCACAGACCCCATTTGCAGCACGACCCACGAGCAGCTGTATTGGCATGGCTGCACGACAGAAAACTGCCAAGCAACACAAGGAAAATGTGTGGGGCTAAGGAGCATTGGGAGTCCCTTCAAGCAGCTTTGCTCAAGCACAGTCTTGAATAGGGGACTGAGTCCTGAATGAGGAGGAGAAGAAGAAGGATGAGGGCAACATTGAGAGGTTTAGAACTTCCATATAGAAAGAATTATTTAAATTAATTCCCAGTCTCATGCCCCACAGGAAATTTTGAAGAAAATCTTGAGATTCAGTGGCAACAGCAGCCTAAATAAAAAATAAAGAGATGAAAATTTCTCAGGGGGAAAAAAATATCAAAAGGATCATTTTCTCTGCTGCAAGCTAAAATTCTTCCACAAAAGAGTCATTTTGCCACTCCCCAGAAAACCAGAAAAAATACCAGCATTTTCCAATTTAATGGTTGCCTCATTGTCTTCAACTTCAGTGTTCCTTCTGCAAAGCCTCCCAGCCCTGCCCTGGCCTCCTGGTGCCCATCAGCTCTTCAGGACAGAAGGTTTCTTTTGTGCAGTTCACAGCACACAGTGTCAGTTTTTTAATCAGGTGGCAGTACTCTGACACAGCCATAGCTTCATAGCTTTGTGATGCTGAAAGTGTGTGTTACCAGAGCATGTCCAAGGTTCTGGGCTTTCTCTCTGGTTTAATTTCTTCTTGCCTTTTTCTGCCACTGCCCCAAAATATGACAACTTCTCATCCCAAAGGTTTGGTGTTATGGAAATAACTGGTGGCGCTGTAATATTTTTTTTGTGAAGCAAATGGTGTCAAACAGCTTTAACACAAGTGTCCCATATTTTTTAGGGGTATTTTAGGGACTGTCCCTAAGTTTCATCAGGTGTTTTACTTTGTTGTGCAGGTCTACAAAGGATATTTTAAAAACCCATCTTGACATGGGGTTTTTTTGCAGGTCTGAATGATTTGTGTTGCATAGGTCTATCAGCAACCTGCTCAAGTTTATTATATTAGAACAAAGGTTTTAAAAAGTGTCAGCAGAACCAGATCTTCTTTTATCTGGGAACATCTGGTTTATCTATGAGCCTTAATCCTGAGAAAAGCAGTTCTCTGTATTTTTTACAAAAAGAAATTTGGCTTCTTCCTCACTTATTTTGTGTTTGGGAACAGATAATTTGCATTAAGCTAACCATGGCCAGGGTTCCTCAAACTTAAAGCACAACTCTGTTTGGTACAAATTCATCCCCATGCAGCACTTCCAGCACACAAAAAAGGCATCAAAACAGTTTTTCATGGGAGGTGGACAACTTTCACACCTCCAGCTGCAGCTGTGTCAGAAGGAACCATTCTGAAATATCATGGCTCTTCTGGTGACAATGAGTACAGGTGGCTTTCATCCCCTTTCCAAAATACAATTGCAACAGCTCCAGCTTTTCAGGTTGTAAAACAGCTCTTTGGCAAGTTGGTAATGAAGGTGCACCATGCCCTGTCACCAGCACAGCGGGGACCAGGACACACTGACAGCACTGTCCCATGGCAAGTGGACCCATGCCCAAATCAGTGTCAGCACCAGGCATGGACCTGCTGCTGTAGGACTTGCCCTTGATTGCAAAGGTTTGCTCACAAGAGAACAGAATTGGTGCCTGGTTTGATCTCCCCCAGCACCTATTTAAAACATTCAGTGCTCACAGTACTCAAACACAGAGTTACTCTGCACACAAATTTTGATGAGGCCATGTCATAAAATCCCCACATGGTTTGGGTTAGAAGGGGACCTTGAAGGTCATCTCTATCCAAGCTCCTGGTCACAGACAGGGACACCTTCCACTAGTCCAGGTTGTTCAGAGCCCCATCCAACTTGGCCTTGAGAACTTCCAGTGATGGGGCAGCCACAGCTTTTCTGAGAAACCTGTGCCAGTGCATCACCACCTGAAGAGTAAACAATTCCTTCCTCATATCAAATCTAAACCTGCCCTCTGTCGGTTTGAAGCCATTCTCCCTTGTCCTTTCACTCAATGCCCTTGTAAAAAGTCCCTCTCTAGCTTTCTTGAAGCCTTTTTGGGTACTGGAAGGTGTAACCTTCTCTTCTCCAGGCTGAACACCCCCAGCTGTCTCAGCCTGTCTCCATAGCAGAAGCACTCAAGCCCTCTGATCACCTTTGTGACCTCCTCTGGACTCGCTCCAGCAGGTCCACATCCTTCCTATGTTGGGGGCCCAGAGCTGGACACAGCACTGCAGGTGGGGCTTCATGAGAGCAGAGTAGAGGGGCAGAATAGTCTCCCTTGACCTTCTGGTTGTCACAGATGGTCTGTAGCTGAGCAATTAAATCAGTTATAAATAAGAAACCCACCTGGTTCTGTAAACTTGCCCCTGAGTTAACAGACAGGGACCTCAACAAATCACGTTCTATCCTAAACTGTAGACATCTCACTGGTTGGGCAGCTGGGTGGTGTTCAGAGGCAGACCAATGAGTGTTTTAGACCAGGACATTTCAAACCCCTTTATAAAGCTGGGTTCAAAGAATAAAGCCCTCTCTATTGCCACATGGACCCAGGTGTGTGTTGTCTCTGTCTCCAACCCACCCCTCCACGTTACATCTGGTCACCCTTCTTTGATGAAGCTCAGGATACAGTTGGCTTTTTGGGCTTCATGTGCACATTGACAATCTCCTTCAGGGGCTGTGTTGAGCTTCTCAACCACCAACACCCCCAAGTCCTTCTCCCCAGGGCTGGTCCCAACCCATTCTCCACTCAGCCTGTGTTTGTGCTTGGGATTGCCCCAGGGCTGGCACATACAGAGGTGCCATCCAGGGACCTCACTGACATTTGTGACCCCCCAGCCAGGAGGAAGCAGCCTGAGAGCACATCCATGGTTCAGCTGCAGGAGCCTGCAGCCCAGAGAATTAAGCATTCAACAACCACTAAACTCAAAAATAGACAGTAGGCGCCAAAATCCTCAGCTGTGGCTCCTTGGACTACACTGGATTTACGCTGATTTAAGCCAGCTGAGGATCTGCACCACTGGGCCAAGTCCTGCTGTCCTACCTCAAGCTGATGGCTAGTTGACGTGACTGATGACTGAGATTTCCATTTAGCCTAACTCGAAGCATGAGCAGGGCCTATGTAGTGCTACCATTGTTGACTCCAGCCTTTTGTCTCGGGCTGTAACCGATAGGCCTAATAACCGAAATCATACTGCATGCATTCATTCACCCTCTTCACAAACAGCATGTTATTGAGCTCCGTGGTGAAAAGGCATGCACAAACACAATGGGGCTGGGATTAAGCCCAGCTGCATTACCAAAGTAAATACTTTTGCTGCTGACAGTTTGTCTGTGGGGATTTGGAGAAAAGTTTTGTGCATCTACTTAGGCAACATATGGTTTTATTTTTCCTGTTAACAAAAACAGTAGTGGTCAAAAGTCAACACCCTCTGATGACTGTTCGGTGGCCAGTGTGGAATGGGCTTGGTGGTCTAAGTCCAGTTCCTTACATGTCCACAAAAAAAATCATCCTCTTCCTGCATTCCTCTCTCACTTGGCACTGTGGTTTGCAGTGTCCACAAGGAAGCCAGGAGGGTTTTGAGGTTAATCTCATCTGTCCTCCTTTCTGATTGAAAGCAATGGGTGACGTGGTTTGGGTTAAGATACTCTGCTAGCTTCTTTCATTCCCCTTGTGATGAAAACCCCTCCACAATCTGTTTCCTTGAAGCCTGAAGAGAGTCAGAATTAATCCGCATTAGCTGGCGGCCGGGGCATGTCAGCCAGTCAGACTTCTAAAGCAAACACACAGCGATGAGGAGGAACAGCATGCCAAGAGCACAAATGGTCTGAATTTAGCCCTTCATCTCCAAGCTGAATGCACACTGTTCTCCAAAGATCTCTGCAACACTCAATCAACAGCTGGTCACCTTCACATCTGAAACCAAGAAGAAAACCCACTAGGGCCTGGCTTTATATTTGGCGATGACTTCAGCAGGCTGGTAAAGGGCAAAAAGTTGGCTGAGCTGCCACAAGTGCCCATCTCACATAGCTGCAGTGAAGGAACTGGCAGATATTGGCACTCGGCATTTTTGGGAAGAAAAAAACCACCCCCATCATCAAACCTTCCATAGGGATTCCCCTAAAAGAATTTAAAGCTTTTAAGGTGCAAACAGGTCTTGTCTACACTGAGGTAATGAGAATTACAGCAACTAGAGCACAACTGCTAACACTTAGCATCTGCAGGGTCAGAGGCAGCTCAGAGCTGGAAGGAGTGTTAACTAGATCCACCACATGAAGTAATTGTTTTTGAGGGAGTGTATCCAAGCTGGAACACAGCGATGCAGAACATGCACACTCAGACAGGTGTAATCCCAGGCACAGTGGGTGGTAAGCAAGGCTGAAAAAGCACAATTAGGGAGCCAAGATGTGTTGCCTAATCCAGGCTTCCCCACCAAGATGAAGGTAGATTTTTGAGGGCCAGATCCTGCATAATGCCCATCTAGTCCTGTAATGTGTTTGCAATCCTCAGATACTCCTGACATCTCTGGAAGCTGAAGGCCCAAAGTGTTTTGCAGAGGATGCTCAAACCTGCCCAGGAACAGCCAGAAATGTGCAGACAGCCAGGGCTGGAGGAATTAAGCCAGGCAGAGAAAGTGCTGCAGCTCAGGTCGACAGGCAAATGGAGCTCAGAAATGGAACATCACAGCCCCATAGTCACACACATCCACCTACAGAGGAAAAAGGGAAAAGTCAGAAATTGTTTCTGTTCCTATGAAAGACAATCAGTGAAAACAAAAGCTTATCTTAACATTTTTCTGCAGAAGTTCAGGGGTTTTCATTCAAGAAGCAAAAACTGAAAAATGTTTGGTTTCTGGCAATCAAAAACTGGAAACATTTTGGCCAGAAACCAAAACAATTTGGGGTTTCTGGTTTTTGGTTTTCATTTGGGTTTTTGCCAAACTCCTTAGCTTACTTTTGCCAAAAAACTGCACATTTTTCAAGCTTTTTCTTCCTCAATGAAAACCTTAAAATTGTTGTTGAAATTGGACATTTCCCACAGATTTTTGTTTTGATTTTTTTTTTTTAAAGGCATTTTCAGCAAAAAGAATGTTTTGAATGAACAATTTTACCCAAGAGCTCTGTAAGCAGATCCATTGGAGGGACTATCATACCTTCACTTTTATCTCCTCTCCCCTCCTCCCTTTTCTCACCCAGGGCACCCTTAGGGTGGTCATCCTGGTCTGGTTTTGACCACCACATGGCCAAGCTTTAGAGCTGTGGAGCTGCCTTTGGGGACAGACAACTCTGAGGTGCGAATGGCTTGAGCTTTTTTCTGTGAGATACCAACTCTCAGGAAATAAGAAATGTAGCAAAGGAAAATAAATATCTGGAGTCTGGATTCACCAGTGTTTGTACTGGGAACACATTTGGGTGTGTGGTTCTGGGAGAAGAAGGTGCTGGTACATGTCCTCCAGTGTGCCTAAATGTCAATTACTCACAGGTTTGTTAAAGCTGCTGGCGCTGGGTCTACCACAAAGAACTGATACAATCTGTATTAATGTTCAAAGTTTGGCACAAAAAATGTGGGTGTGAAAGATGGACAAGAAAAATTAGATATTATGAACTCCTGACATAAATACAGTGCTAGGGACTACACAGAAAGTGAAAAACACTAATATATGTCTGCTCTGAACACTAAACTTGGAGGTGGAACTGAAGAGCAAGCCCAGCTCAGAGTGGAGAAGGTGTTGGCACCCTGTCTCCAGGGATAACTTTGATCTGACCCAACAATGGAACCAGAAACTGCACAGAAGAGGAGAAAATCTGGACTGGAGTCGGAGTGCCAGAGTTTAATACTGCACCTTTACAAAGCAAACTACAATAAAAATTTTGACCGGGTTTTGAATTTCAGTCATCCAACCAAAGAGATCTTGGAGTCTTTGTAAGTACAGCCATCTTACGGCTGCATAACCCCTTTAAGTACCCTATTTTTCTTGCTTTCAAGGCCTATTTGGATGTTTTCTGTGGTTGTTATTTGATGCCCTGCCAGAGCAGGCAGAGGAAGACCATGCAAAGGAAGGCCAGCACAGGGAAGGCAACCACATGTCAGTGGCAAGAGGAAGAGTGTGCCTGGAAGAGGAGAGGTGAAGCGTCTCAAATTTAGGCAAAAATGAGATTGCCACACAGCAAAAATGCCAACTTGGAGGACTTTGAGCAGGATGATTGGAGAGATCAGCCAAGACAAGGACTGCTGACAGAAGGAGATGGATTTGGGGTGGGTTAGAGAAGGGAAGGAATAAAGAATGTGTGGGTGAGGAGGAGAGAGGTCAGCAGATGGTTGTGAGGATGAAGGTATTGTCAGGATTTGGGGATGGGTCAGGGATAAGGAGGAGGGTCTGAGGGGCTGGTAAGGTTTCATAGTCCAGGCAAGAAAAGAGTAATGACGGATAATGAGGGGGCTGGGTGGTCAATGAGGAAGAAGAGCAGATGAGGGCTTTTCTTTTCTTTTTCCACTTTTGGATAATCATGGCCCTTTACACTCTTTTAACTCTGATTTTCAGCAAAGTTTATTTAAGCTTTGACACAGTGCAATGCTGTCAGCTGAGCTGTGGTTAACAGTGCTGTCTCCTAAGCCCAAGGCAAGCAGGGCAAGGGGAAAAGTTAGTTTAAATCTCTGCAAAGTTTTCCCAGTTGCAACAGGGTAAAAGCACAGGCACAGTAAATTACTGCGATTCAGCTCACTGAATTCAGTGTCTGAATTCTCCAAACACAGAAGAGACACTGTCATTGATACAAACCTAGAAACTAGCTAAAATAACAGCACAGGCTGGTTTCAGATGCACTTACATGGGGCAGTTATCTTGGGTGGTGAGCTGGAGCTGCTTGTGGTGAAAGCTTCACAAATGGAGAGGTGGGTGAAATGCCAGACAGCCCTAGGACAGAAGGAAATGTTTATATTGATTTATCCTGACATTTTGAACTGTAATGACCTTGAAATAAACCACGCCCCAGGAGTGGGTGTTACTTGGATTGTCCTGACACCAGATAGCAATAAAGCCAAGGGGAAACTGAGGCAGGGCAAAGACCTGACACCCAGCTGCATAAGCTCCTTTTGAGGCCCCTTTATCAAGGCTGTTTTCACCCATTGTGTACTCACATAGTTAAGAGGATCTAGGAAGCTGCAATTGCTTTGCTTTCCAAAGCTTTTACTCAGGAAAAGACTAATTAAGTGGCTGTGTTATTACAGCAGGTCCTGGAGTCTCCGAACACAACCAGCGGCGATTAGGCAGGCGTCAGCTACTGGGCGGGATTTCCCACTGCCCAGCTGTGTAATTATCACGGCAGCTCAGCCAAAATCCTCTGACAAAGAAAACCAGCTGCAGGCTGCAGGGCTGGGAGATAGCACATGTCCAGTGGAGAGAGAAAGAATAACCTCTTCTCAGTATTTCTCCAAAAGGAAGACCAGTGAAGACAAGCGCACGCATTCCTGCAGAGGAGCAGATAGCAATGATGATTTTTGGGGAGCCCCTGGAATAAGAGTCAGGGGTGCAGCACAGCTTGCTGCACTTCTTTTGGGAAACTGAATATTCACTGCCTTCCTCACTTAGGCACATGGAGGTGGCAGGTGAGAGCTACTAGGGAGGGAGGATCTGTTGCATTGCTCTGAAATATGGACCCCATGCTGTAGCATCATCCCTGCAGAGAGGGGCTCAGGGCTGTCTTTAATAACCCCATTAAAGCACTGAAGTGCACTTTGAGCAATGGAGAAGCTTTGGGTTAGTTTCTAGAAAAGATTAGATTTCTGTTGTCTGTGACCTTGATGAACCTCCTGCCTCAGTGTCCCTGTCTCTGAGGTGAAGGTGTCTGTGTTAGGTGTCCCACGGGCTGTCTCAGCCACATCACATGACGCCTTCAAACGAGCTGGGCAGAACCCATACCAGCACTCAGGAGCTTTCTTCTGTCTGCTGGTGCCACCAGATGCACCTTAAAGAGATGTCTTCCTTGTCTGTGGTCACAAGGCTTTGTCAAAAGCCAATGCTTTCCAGAGTATCAGCACAAAGACATTTATTTCCACTTATGTGTGGTAGCTCCCTTTCCAACTTCATATCATCATTGAAAGCTCTGTTTTCATTCACATCTGAATTTATTTGGAGCAATCCTTTCCCTTCCTACAAACAGCCTGACAGGACCTTTTCAGTAGGTCCCTCACAAACACTGTTTGCTTGGTGGAGCCTGCAAGCAGGGACAGACCGCACCTGATCTGCTGCATGAAGAACCCATCTCATCATTAATGTCCCAGCCCCAGCCTCCCACTACATCCTCAGTATCTGTGCAAATCTGCCATCCATTACCAAATCCCTTCTCAGAGGGCTCTTCAACCCACAAATCCATTTGCACTTAAATTGCCTGACACACAGCCTGGATGAGTAACGAAGAATGTGACCTTCCAGCGATCAAGCATTTCTAATATCTCAACTATTTCAAGTGTTTAATAACCAAATTTAATGCAGTGAGAACAATTTGATTGAATGCACAATATCTGTAGCAGCTAATTAACCACAGTAGCCCAGAGAGGTTTTGGACTTCATATAACCTTTCAATATAATTACAAATTTTTAACAGCAAAATGAATTTAAATCCAGTCTGACACAGCAATCCATCTTCATCTCCAGATAAAAGGTAGCACATGCGGTATTAACATTTAAACAAGAGCCATGGGCAGTGGAGAGAGACAAGGAGCATTAGCAGATGTGCTGAATTAATTACTAACAGCACCACAGGAGGGGGGGATGAGTACTTTGCATTTTACAGGTCAGACTTACAGCACAGCCACTCATTCTGCTGGCTTTGCCTGCAAAAATTAGACTTCATGTCAAATGCAAGGCCATTTAGGTCTAGCTGTGTCTCCTCCACAGCTCCAGGTGTCTGTGGTTCCTGGCTCATCCTCCTCTTCCGTGTGCTGCAGAGCTCACAGCAGCAAGCACAGATCATCACATCCCTGATTTTATTAGAGCTGTTCCCCAGAAAAGTGGGTCTGAGCACAACCCCCATTTCTCTGTGCCTGGGTAAGCAAAAAAGTCCAAATTGTCTTCTTGCTCCTGTCTTGCAGGGGAACACTCAAGGGAACCATTTACCCTCCTGTGAGCCATGCCTGGAGCTTCTCCTGAAGATTTTCTCCTATCCCCTCTTCCTGGACATGTTCTATCACTTGCAGGGACATGAGGATTTGGGTACAGACCTTGCAGGGTCAAAGTTTGAATTTACTTGTTCAATTCATGATGGCAATTAAACTGGATTTTAGGTCAGTGGGTGGGATTCATGGTCCCCTAATGAAGCATGCCAGGTACTCTGGGAGATTTGGTGGGTGTGTTCCTCTCCACTGGATGTAAAATATTTCAGATGTGATACAGGACAGGAGAGGGCTTGGTCCATTCCACAAGCAGAGAATCATGGAGACCAAAACTGTTGCTGGCATTAATGGATGTAACAGGCATGGGGTAACTTCCTTGCAAAGCCCTGACATTCAGCATATCTGACCTGAAAACTCACCAACCACGAGTCAGCTTCCCAGCCACCCCTCAGGCCACAATAACAAGAGGGGAAGAATACAGCATCTGCAGTTTTCATTTGCTTTCTTGGTTTGAGACTTCTGCATTCAGAGAGCCTCTCCTAAAAGCCAGGGAGGCAGGAACGAGATTTTAAGTGAAAGGTGAGATCTCTACTCCACCAAGGAACCACCTGCCCTCAGCTGCTTGGATGATGCATTTTTAGCCTTTCTGGAGCCTGTACTACTGTAAACCCACCACAGTTAATTTTTGTGAAAGTGCTCCCAGTTTACACTGGTGTAAATAACATCAACATTAGACTCACAGTAAAGCACACAAAAAACCTGATGAGAATAAAACACAGACATCCTACAATCCTGGTATTGAGTGGCATTGGTGAATATTAGTAGTTCTGAATAAATAATAGGACATGAAGGAACTATTTGTTTGTACTGTTGGGAACCTTTTAGATCCCTACTTAGCTTGTATCTGTCAGAGACATTTTTCCCCCAAGAGCTCATGAAGCATTACCATAAAATGTAGATTTTTAATTGACGAGTTCAAAACCAGGATGACTCTGCCAAATGTGATAGCATCAGCTGGTGGTGTCATTTGTCATAGTTACAGGCAAATAAACCAGAGAGTTAATCAAA
Source organism: Promerops cafer (assembly GCA_013398275.1). Lineage (NCBI taxonomy): Eukaryota > Metazoa > Chordata > Aves > Passeriformes > Nectariniidae > Promerops > Promerops cafer. The sequence continues at coordinate 151,111 of VZSE01001754.1, read as the reverse complement.
GGGGATGAAAAATGAGGCGGTTTCAATTTTTGGAGTCCTGGATCCAAGTCCTTCTCCTTTCTTCTCATCAGTCTAGACCAAAATGCCAATAATACCAGCTGCCCAGTAGGCACTCATTCAAAAATCCAGTGTAGACAACACATAGGCACATTCCCAGTTGTTAAAACCAAGGACAAACAAAAGGAGATGTTACTAAGCAGGAGACAAAGAGGGAAAAAAAAGAGTTCTCTGGAGAGTGCAGCTGAAGGAGATGAGCAGAAAGGCAGCCACTGCTGCTCAGTCCAAGGTCCCTCAGTATCAAACTGACATGAAGGAAGGACAGAGTGGTGAAACATGTTCATTCAAGGACCCCTTGGACTACTGCATAAAAACAAGCAGAGATCAAAATCTGAGAGTTTGTGAAGCCTGTTTGTCAGCAGTATGTTGCCTGAAAGCTCAATTCTGGGCTTTTGCTAATCCTGTCAGGATCCCAACCACCAGGTGTTGCTCCACCCCACAATCACTGCCCTTTGCTTGCAGACAGGAGGAGTTGCTTTCAAATCTTTGCTCTTAATATGCCAGTGCTGATGTTCAGCAGAGCCAAAATAGAATAGAAGATAATGTATTTGGTCCAAAGGCATCCTGATTATCTCTTTCTTAGATCCCTTTGGTGGAAAGACAGGGATTATTTCCCAGATGAAGACCTAGTATATTTCATGTGGTACCTCAAACTGCTAGAACAGGCTCCCTAACGCACAAGGGATTCAGTCAAAGGGTCTCTTACCTTGTACAGACTCTGGCTTCTCTGAACCACGGTGAAGAAATGGTGCAGCCAGCATGTCCAAGTCCATGGAGGTGTGCAGGCACTCCCAAATGAATCTCCACAGTGGTCATAGAATCATAGAATATCCTGAGCTTGAAGAAACCCATAAGGACCAATGAAGTCCAGCTCCTGACCCTGGACAGGACAGCCCCAAGAATCCCAGAAGGTGCCCGAGAGCATTGTCCAAACACTCCTTGAGCTCTGTCAGGCTGGTGCTGTGACCACTGCCCTGGGGAGCCTGTTCAGTGCCCAGCCACCCTCTGGGGGAAGAACCTTTTCCTAAGCCTGTTACAGCTGCAAAGCAAATGAATGAGCTGGAACCTTTGCATGGTGTCATGTGGTTGACCCCAGAACAAAACCAAGGTCTTTCAAGCCCATGGGCAACATCAGCAAGAGCATCTCTCCTCGTTCTGAATATTTTGAAGGCATCTTCTCGTAATTTTTCCCCCAAGTCCATCCCCCACTACTTCTAGCAAACTTCACTACAAATCCAGCCCCAATAGTCCTGAACTTACATGTATTTAGGGAAGTGAAAGACTTAAGAGTAAAACATCATCTCCTGCACAGCTCTGTCCTCATCTCTACCCAACTGCCCTTACTCCAGCCACAAAAGCCCAGAAATCTATAACAGTTCTTATTCCTCCCACATTTCCCCCCTTCTTAATTTTCCCTCTCCTCAACATGAAAATCACACTTTACTTTCACTGTCCCTTGACATGAAGTTTGTTTATGCAGGATCAGAACAGATTATGGGGGAGGACCAGATACTTCTCCACAGCCAGCTCTGACTCCTTTAAACTCCATATTGCTAGTATCCTCACATTCAGAGCACCTCTGGTCTGGGGGTTCAGATGGAGCCAGGTGAACTGCTCAGCTTTGCACTTTGATATGCTGGAAGAAAAAAGCTGTTTTCTTCAAATATGTGGAATGTCTTCCTCAATAGATGTGAAATAGGTGGAGAGAGCAGTGATATTCTCTTTGCTCAGAGCTTCCACAGTTTTAGGACTTTAAAGCTTTCCACAGAAAAATAAGTGAAGACTTACCCCAGAACCCAACAGCATCTGTGAAAAAAACCCACAAAATGGTAATTCAAACAAAAACAAAGTCATCTCTTCCAGGACTTGATCTTATGTTCTCTGAATTTGACCTCCTCTCCACTAATGTGTATGAAAATACCCTCGACAATGAACCATTTCTTCATAGGCAATTATCTTAATTTTTATTACACAGGAATTCCTTTTCCTGTCAGACAGGGTTTGGGTGAGCTGAGCACTGCACATGGCATGTCTAGTTCCTCCCAACAGATATCACAGTGGATGACCTCACAGAATGTGCATTTCCTCTCTACAAAATTTCAAAATGGGACCACCTCCCTACAGATTTCCTATAGCCTAGAAGGAGGCTGCACCTGATTTGTCCCTCCATCTCAGTGAGAGCAGTGGCTGGACTTGCTGCAAGCTTTTAGCAAGCAAAGGTTGAGCCAGAAGAGAGAAATGCTGTTGTAATAAACAAGTGGAAAGCAAATATATGCTGGAAAGAAGAAATAAACTGCAAGAAAGAAGCAGCATGAAGGAAATTTGGTATCATAACTGGTAGAGCAGCAAGGTTTTGTAGTTACTAGGTATGACCAAGATGTTTTCTGTTCGCCTAAAATGCAGCAACCAGCAGTGGCTTAGTGCTAAATCATCCCCCAAGGCTCAAGGTCACTGAATATCTTATTAAGGGTTGTCTTTGTATCCCCAGGTCTGGCACTGCAGAGCACTGGTCACGGTCTTAGACCTCAAGTACCCTGTGCCAATGGCTCAGCACATGAGCACGTCCCCATTCTGAAAGCAAACCAAACCAAAACCATGTGTCATCTTGCCAAAACTCACAACTCCACCCTAAATCTCATGACCTTTGGAACCTCAGATCCTAGCAGCAAGTCTTTTACCTCTACCTGGAAGGAATTTCTCAGTGGAGAGCACCCTGTCCCATATGCCCATGCAAAAAGGGAAATTGTACATGTTTTCATACCAATGAGCTCTCAGCCCCACTGAAGAGAGCCATTGTGGAGTGACTGCATTATAAAAGTTGTTAAGACCTCTTCCAGACCATAAAATATGCAGGAAAGCAGAGTGCCAAATACCAGTCCTCTCCATGGTCCAAGACAAAGGGCTGCCCTGCAAAGCATTAATCCCTGCAGCTGCCTTGAACTATTCATGTCTCTTGGCTTTACGTAAGGAGCCATTCCGTTCTAGCTACCAGTCTCTCCAAAACAGAGATTTGCAGAGCCTTTAACACAATTAAAGGTCATTCTGTCAACAGAAAACCCAAAGATTTGAATGGGAGGCTGTGACTTAGCAGAGAAGGCCAGACTATTTCTCTTCAGTGGGGAGTAAGTTTACCCAAAAATGCAGTTATGATAGTTTCTCCCTTACACACAACACCCCTTTCTTTCATCCAGCAGCTTCATGGGTAGTACGTTCACTTGGGCTATGAGGGACCTTGCTTCAGTTTCCTCCTCTTCCTGGGGCGATCTGAAAATCTCCCATTTTCCTGCCTCAAACCATGAGACCACAGGTCAGAGCTTCTCAATTAAGCATTTCCAAAGCCCCATGGGTTGAATTATTGAGGTCAGCACTGCAGGGCAGCATGCTGTCCCCTGAACCAGCCACACACCACCTCCTGCTGCTGGGGATGACAGGACCCAGCTTCAGCTGCCCCCAGGGGAAGGTGAGCTGTAGGAGACACAAAAGCAGCTGCAGAAATGTGGGAAGCATCATGGTTTGCTGAGCTCTGTGCAAAATAGTCCCAGTCCAGATGCAGGCTGTAATGTGCCATCTGAGTCATCCTGTTAAAGGCTTCTGGTGGGATCTTTCATTTTCTCTTACTGACACTATTAAACGTTTCATACATCAACATGAATATGCCATGGGCAGGGTGTCCCTTTCCATGGTATCCTTGTTGATAGCAGGGAAGTTGGAACTACGTGACCTTTAAGGTTCCTTCCAACCCAAACCCTTCTATGATGCTATGAATATTGGGAAATTTAATCCACAGGCTGGAGAGAAAGCCATGGGCTCTCCTTCTATGGCAGAAAAGGTTTTTAGGGTTTCATCATACAAAGTTCTAAGAAGTAGATTTGAAGAACATCCTCTGCCTGAAGATGAAACATTTTTCTTTAAACCAAAGGAACATTTTGTCTTGGTACAAGAATGGTTTTTTTATTATTATTATTTCTTGGGTTATTGAAATAAAGCTACAAATTTTAAGCTTGGCCAGAGGAAAACCTAAATTTTTTACAAATGTTGGGTTCTGTAGCTAAGGCACACAAACAAACAAACAAACAAACAAACAAATAATCTGTTTCTCACAGCTTAGCTTCTCATCCCAATAAAATATCTTTCTCCAAACCACTAGTTTTCAGTGGGTGTGAGATGCCACCTTTGGTGTTTGCTTATTTGAAGGCCAGGGGACCTCTGCTTAAAAACAAGAAGAAGAAATTTGCCCTAGTGACAAGAAGCCCATGTTTCTGGCACAAAAAGCAAAAACAACAGGTGCATAATAGCACCTTCAGGTGGCAGCTTGTGACAAGATTTATAATAGTGAAAGTCCTTGCACCAGCATCTAGCCCTCATTTCACTTATTTTAAGTTAAAAGGAGGCAAAATGAGAGTCTGTGATGCTGTACTTGAGTTGGGGTAGGTTACATGAAGGGGCCTAGTAGGCAAAAGATTCTCTGGAAGAGAAATCCCCAGCTTCCACCCAGCATGGTCCCTCTAATTTGCCCAAACCATTCCCTAGAATGCCCAACTCACACCTCTGGATGAGCACTGAAGACTCCTAGGACAAAAAAACCAAAACAAACCAAAAACAAACCAAAACAAATTAAAAAAAAAAAATTAAAAAAATAAAATAAAAAGCCACTAAGAGCTGGCAAGATTAAGCTAATTTGTCCTTCCCTGTGAGTCATGAAAGTATTTTTAAATGAACTTTGAATAACAGAGCCCTCTTCTCTTGTTCTGCCCGTGTGGTAGATGAGAGGTTCTGGCCCCAGGCAATGTCTTATGGGCATCATTCTGAACAGGAAGCAAAAATAAAGTTGCTCCATTAGCAAAGGGACTTGTTTTCCCCACCGCTCTGCTCTGGGCTGTCCCAAAGCCCCTAATGGCTCTGGTGCCCTTGCTTGCAAATGCTCTGATGAAATGCTACCAAATCCTGGCTCCCAGGCCCATCCCACACCAGTTTTATGTGGCAGCAAATCCTCACTTTAGAGGTTCCCAGAAGTTTAATGTGCAGTGACTGAAATAACCTGTCTGTTTGGTGACCCAAAATGGCTCAGACAGTTACATATCCGTTGGGATTCTCGGAGCTGCGGGGTGCATGGAAACCAGTCTACATTGAGCCATCAGCTGTGAAAGCATTTTCACTCCCAAATATGTGAATGAACTAAGGGGAAAAAAATGAGGTCAGTGTTTTTCAAATTATGATGACATTTTCAATTCGGTTTTTGGGTATGTTACTGACAGCAGCTGGACAAAACACTAAAATTTCAGGCATGTTGGCGCAGGCTCATCTTTCCTGTGTGTCAGGTCCAGTGGGGTTAGGGATGATGTCACTTCAAAGACCCCAAAATAATGCTTTATACTGTCATGTGTCAGCACACCCAAGTGTAACAGTATGTTATGTAACCTGGTCTTAGAGAGGAACCACACCTAGGGTTATACATCAGCAATTTGAGAAAAGCATCTTTTGGAGTCCTTCCCCAGCATGGCCAGAGGACTATTGGAAAGAGGATGTTAAAAAGCAAAACAAACCCCAGACAGATATATGTTAAAATGTACTGCAACAATGGATTTTGCACTGCACAGAATAAAAAAATTTGGAGTAGCAGGCCTAATGAAACCTATTTTCCTAATGAAACCTACTTTTCTGAAGACTTTTCCCCTACAACTTTTCCCCTTTTTCCCAGGAGAGGAAAGATGTGGCCAGCAGTACACTTTGCACTGTCCAGCAGTGGAGAGGGCTGTGGTCTCATTCTGGGGGCCAAGTCGCTGCTGTCCCCACCAGCAGTTTGCACAAATCCATTAAAAATCTGAGCTATTTATGAGGCCACGTTGCCTTTGCCATATTTTGTTGACCAAGTGATTCAGGTGAAAGTAATGACTGGATGGCAGAGTGTTTGCTGAGGAAAGAGAAAGGACCAAAGGTGGAATGAAACATTCCCAAAATACTTGGAAAGACCCTTGGTCTTTGATCTGGCTACCAGTGAAAAACCACAGGCAATGTGACTTGTGCAACAGGCTGCTTACGAGAGCAGACAGTACTGAAATCCATGGGCAGGGACACATTTCAGTAATGTTTCACTGATGTGCAACCCTCCAGCCTGATCTAGCCAAACTTACAGGGATGCAGGACTGAACTGCACTCGGCTACAAGCCCAAACCTAAAAATTCTGTTAGCAAAAGCACTGGAAACCAGGACCAGATTTTGAAATTCTGGGTAGCATAGGCTTCAGTTAGGCAACTTCAAGCAGAGGGGCAAACCTCATGTGGTGGGTGGAGATGTTGCTCATCTGCTCCTTTCTCCTGGCTAATTTTCTGAATACTCCAGAAATGCATCAACCAAAGGCACTTTTTAAGCCTCTCTGTCAGAGAGTGAATCTCAATCCTCCACAGCCCAGCTCCCCTGGGTTTTGGGCTTTTTGTGTTTTGGGGTTTGCCGCTGAACACCTGTAAAAAAAAACCCACTGTGCTACTGTGGGGAAAGCGGTACTTGAGCTACCCCTGGAAATATAAATGCTGATTCCTGCTGGAATCAGAGCAAGGGTGTAATCCCCATGGATTTTCCACCTGATCCAACCAATTCCAAGGCAAAGTTCAACCACCAAATCTCGTAGCTGGAAACATTTCAGCCAATCAGACCTCTTGGGCTCACAGGCTGTATTTGCTTTTCCTTGGCTTTACCTCCTTGCTGCCCTCCTTGTTCTTGTTACCCCTCCTTGTATTCCCCTTCCCCAGCCCAGTCTCTTTCCCAGCTCTCGTGTTTGCATCAAAGCAAGGACTGCATCCAAAGAAGTGTGACCAGCAGGACAAGAGAGGGGGTTCTGCCCCTCTGCTCTGCTTTTGTGACACCCCACTGGAGTGCTATGCTCAGCTCTGGGGTCCCCAACAGAAGAAGGATGTGGACCTGTTGGAACAAGTCCAGAGGAAGTCACAGAGATGCCCAGAGGGCTGGAGCATCTACCCTATGGAGACAGGCTGAGACAGATGAGCTTGTTCAGCCTGGAGAAGCTTCTGGGGAGACTTTCTAGAACCTGCCAGTACCTAAAGGGGCTACAGGAGAGCTGGAGAAGGACTTCTGATGAGGGCATGTAGTAACAGAACAAAGGAGAATGGCTTCAAACTGAAAGAGAGTAGGTTAAGATTAGATATTAGGAAAAAATTCTTTACTGTAAGGGTGGTGAGACCCTGTCACAGATTACCCAGAGAAGTTATGGATTCTCCATCCCTGGAAATGTTCAAAGCCGGGTTGGATGGGGCTTGGAGCAACCTGGTCTAGGGGGTGGCGTCCCTGCCCATGGCAGGGGCTTGGAACTACATGATCCTTAAGGTCCCTTCCAACCCAAACTGTTTTATGATTCTGTAATGTGTATCTCTTAGCCGGGTCCTTTTTCACAGCCTTTCTTGACCTGGAAGGGAAACTAAAGGTTTTACATCCAGTCTCTGGGCTCATGCCTGCGTGGGAGACAGCAACAGTTCCCCAAAAATGGGCTGCTCTCCTCTCCAAAATCACAGCTCAGCCTCCTTTTCAGTAGAGGACAACATCCCTTCTCACGGCGTTCAGCCCAGCCTCACACTGCGGGGCTGATGTGAGCATTGCTGGCAAACTCCCGAGCCAGTGTCACTCTGTTACCAAAACGTGCCTCATGCTCAGCCAGCAAAGTCCTGGGTTGTTTTGGGTTCCACAGTCATTGCTGCTGCTGCTGCTGAGCATTTTGCAAATATCTGATGATACAGCCCCTCTCCTACAGGCACGACAATATAATTAGTCAAAAGCATGATGGAAGCAAAGATAAAGAGAAAACATGGGTAGATCTGGCACAGAGCCTGCTGCTCTCTTCCTTTGTTTATAATATGTGCAAGGGAGAAAAAGCAGAGAAAAAGGAAGGATTTTGTGTATTTGTGGTGCACGCAGGTCTCGCAGCATTATTAAAGGCTAATTTGATGATCTGTAGTTCTACATTCTGTTCTTCCCAAGATCTGTGAAAAAGTGCAATGAGATAGGCAGAAAACGCAGTGCAAGGGGACTCTAAATCTCTCTCCAAAGACAATTAACTGCTGTGATCATTCAGTAATAATGAGTTTGTGTTTGCAAACTAGCCTAACCACAGAATATGCTGAACACGTTATCATCAGCTCCGAGCTCCCTGAAACCTGATCGTGCTTCAAAACACTCTGGGTTCCTCGTTGTGAGGAGCGCCACTTGCTTTTTTATCCTCTGCCTTCAAATTTCAGTATTATTTTAAAACTATAATTGAATTTCAGTCCTCTGTGTGTGTGTGTGTGAAGAAAGGAAACACTTCTCCCAAGATTTACTGCATGTCTGTTACTGTGTGGGCTGTTTTGACTCTGCAGCGTAGCACAGACCATGCAAACCGCGCGCTATTGGAATCGGTTCAAACTTTTACAGTCCTTCAAATTGGGGCTGGAGCCGGAGAGGAAATACTAAAATCCTGTATATACAACTTCTGTCTGTGAGGGGGAGAGAAATTCCATGAAAATTAAGAACGCAATGATGTATAAATTTATATTCTGTTTAAAGGGTGGGTTGAGTTCTTTCTTTTTTTCTTTTCTCTTTTGAGTCTTTCTTTGTTTTTTTTCTATTGAAAAAACAATTGAACTCTTATATAAGGAAATTCAGGACCTTTAAATAACACTGGGTCCTGCGAGCTGGTGGCAGATTAGGGGCTCAATCTTTTTAAGCCAAGCCATCTAATTAGCATGTGAGCCAAGTTTTATGAAGGTGAGTCAGTTCAGATGTGTTGCTCCTGAGAAAGCTGAGCCAATTTCTCTTAATGGCATGTGCTGTGAGTAATTAAACCGGATTCTGCAATCAGCATATTGTCCTTCCTGGCTGCAAACAGCCGCCAGCAGGCTACAGTCAACAGGCCCATCCACAGCAGCTCCTGCCTGGCAGGGGCTGGGAAGGCCCATGGCCAGGATGGGAGGAGGAGAGAGTTCAGGATGCTTTTATCACCCTCTGATGGCCTTGCCCTAAAGAGCATTTCAGTACAAAACCCAGTTCAAATATAATAACCTCATGCTGGGCTTTCCTATCCCACCAGCGCAGTGCCCAGTGACCAGTATCCAAATGGCTCCACTCCACCAGTACAGTCCTAGCACAGCACTGATTTTGGAAACAAGGACACCATGACCTGCCCTTGTTGGCTTTCCAAAGGGACCTCACAGCCTCCCCAGCTACTGCACGCGGCTCTCATCCACAAGGAAGCTGCTCTAACTGGGACTATTCCCATATTGTTTCCATTATCTTTTTATGACTGTCATGTGGACAGGGGAAAAGGGGAGGCGGGAGGAGACAAATGAGAGGGAAAAAGAAGCAGGATGTCAAGTTCTGCCTTTGAGGAGGGAGCTGACAAAAATGAGAGAGTCAACTCCCTCTAGCACATTTTGCAGACACTGAAAATCTGAGTGAGCACAGGCAGCCCCGCAATGGGAAAGACCCAGCACTTCCCTCAAATGCCATTTTACAGCCTCTCCTTGCAAGCAGGAGGGTTGTAACCTCCACCCCCCTTCATTTTTTGGCTTTTTTTGTTTCGTCCCGGGCAATTTGCTCTTGATCACACAGGTCAGGAGAAAGTAAGCACAACAGATTGATAAATTGCTTTCTGCCTGGAAACCCTGACGTGGCTCCAGCAGGACACGGCGCTCAGCCCGCCCCAGCCGATGCCACATCCTTCTGCCCCAGCGGTGACACGCACGGCCCCGCGGGTCACAGCACCACGACGGCCACCTCACAGCAGTCCCCTGCACCGTGGGTGTTTGCAGCTCACACCCTCGTGCACGCCCTTGCATGTCCCCAGATCCTCACAGGCCAAACCATCTCATTCTCCATCCCTGTGACAAATATCTGACCCTGCTGAGTGCTGTTTGGAAAACAGGATAATTTTATTTTATTTTATTCCCACTGGTGCTAATGTGTTAAAGTGCTGCAGCTTGTCCTCATGTTGATGCCGCCAATCTGGAGAAGAAGAGCTCATCTGTCCTACCTCACATGGGTATCCATGCCACCAGGCTTTGGCTCTGCTGCACCAATCACCAACAATCCCTGCTCTCCATCCACATGTTAAAATGTTTCTGAAGTTAATCCTTCTTCCAAAGGAGACTAAAATAAATCTAAAATAAATCTCACAAAATTGATCAGTGAACATAAGTTTACTAACCTGGTCAGGGCAAGAAAGGCAGAACTGAAGAGATCTGATCTGGTTGAGAATCGTGTGGTGATATTAGACTGAGGAAGAGATGAGACAGATGAAAAAGGGAAATCATCTTCTCCAAGTACTATTCCTAGCAAAAACTCTGCGCCGGTGAAAGCTTTTTCTACAGCTGGTCTTTACTATGATATTTCTTAGAGCTGTGTATGAGAACCTCACCTGAACTCTCCAATATATCTTGAAATAAAGCATGTAGAGTTACTGCCTTTGTATTAGGGCACAGACAAATCTCAAAGCAACACATCACGTGCAAAGTGGTTGCATCCAATACTCCTACAACATGGCAGCAAACATTGGATGCACATAACTAGGGTGGATTTTCTTGTCCATGTATGGTCACATTTCTTTTAACCTTCCCTCAAAATAAGTAATTTTTATAATGGAAATTGTTTTGACCACAGGAAAACCATCAGACCTAAAATGCACACTGCAGTGCTTTATGGGAGCTTCAGTTTTCTCCCGGGGTTTCCATTTTCTGCAGGGGCAAGAGGTGCAGCCAGACTGAACTGGAAGAACAGTCTGAGACCAAAAAGCAGACAGCAGGATGGGCAACCAGGTGGCTGAAACAAACTGGATCAGGAAAAGCAAATTACTGCTGTCACCCTCAGCTGCAGCAAATTCAGTTCTGTTTTAACAGACCCAAGAAGACTTCTGTTTTCATCAAAAGTGTCTGCAAAAGAAAAATCACGTTTAGGCAAGAACTCTTTGTTTCCTTCCCTTCTGCTGAGTGATGACATATCTCACAGAAGCCCTAAGCATAGGTGAAGTAGGAGAACCACATAAATATAAGCTAAAATGCAGCTCCACTTCCTTCCCGTGGAATACCATCAGCCCTTGTAAATTCTGCAATGTGAGCAGCTGGTTCAGAGGCAGAGGGGAACAATAAACAACGCAGGAAGCGACTGCTGGCATTGCTAGAAAAGGCCATAGGAAGCCCAAAAGCAGGGTCTCTGTGGTGCTGTGGGCTGTATGCTGAGTGTGTGCAGTGCCCAGGGGGAATACAGGCCAAAGGTGTGATGAGAAAGCAAAGAGAGGTGCAATAGCTGTCACAGGGTCACCTAATGCATCAGTGGCAAAGCCATGCTCTCCACCTCTTCACACCCTGTCTGGAGAGCTGTGTGTAAACACCAGAGTAAGTAAAAGATGGGCAGAAACCTCTTGTTCCCACAGTTTGTGCCTCTTTTTCCACCCACATGTCCCACCAAGACTGCAGAGAGTGGGACAGGCTTCAGTACATTCTTTTAAAAGCCATCTGGAGATAGAGAGTGCACCACCTCTCCAGCTGAGTGACGTGGGAGGAAGAGGCATCTCTGAATAGAAATATCAGTTTAGTCTCATGCTTGCACCACTTCTTAAATTTCTTAGAGAAAAAGTAAAACAGTTGGCTTTGGGGACTCTCACCAATGGGTTCCTGAAGCACCAGCACAGCTTCTTCCTCAGCTGTTAGCAACAGCTTTTGGGCACAGCAGTGTGACTCCAGCACTGCTGCCTAGGACGTGCCAGCAGGGACATCAGCTGCTCAGGTTGCCCTGCAGCTCTTTGTTGGGTCTGCTCCTGCCACACTCAGCTCACTCTGCCGTGACACCCTGGGGCTGCCATGGGCGCCAGCCACTGTCAGGCCAGCTGAGATGTGTCTACACATCTCTGCTCCCTAGGTAGTCATCTGCCAAAAAAGCTCATTTAGGGCACAGAACTAAAGCTGAACAGAAAGCTGAGAGGAGACACGGTTGCTGTCTATAAATACATTGGGGCAAGCATCAGAGAGGCAGCTGAGCTATTGAAGCTAAAAGACAATGTTGGCACAGGAACAAACGGGTATGAAGAGGCCAGGAATAAATTAAGCAAAAAATTAGAGAGAGAAAACAACCCTCTGAGAAGCCCTTGCCTGGAACAGGCTTCCAATAGGGACTACATGACAAAAAGTGGTTTTCAGTCAGATGGATCTGACTAAATTAATGAAGATGTGGGGTGGACGTGGGGGTGGCTGTACATCACTGCTGTTTGAAACACGAAAGGTCACAGCATGCATCCAAGTGATCCTTCCTACTCCTACATCCCACATTCTTATATGAATGTGGAGGTGTCAATATGGTGGACACACAGGCAAATACAGAGACATAGATATACATGTTAGATTTGACCTAAGATGTCCCAATGTCAATCACTGAATGGTTTGGGTTGGAAGGAGACCTTGAAGATCATCTCATTCTAAACCCCCTGTCATGGGCAGGGACATGACACCTTCCACTAGACCAGGCTGCTCAGAGCCCCATCCAGCCTGGCCGAGAACACTTCAGGGATGGGACAAACTGTTCCTGTGTCCCTGAGCAGCCTGTTCCAGTGTCTTCTGACCCTCACAGCAAAGAATTTCTTCCTAATATCTAATCTAAACCTGCTCTCTTGAAGTTTGAAGCCATTACCCCTTGTTCTGTAACTATATGCCCTTGTCAATAGTCTTGCCCCANCATTCTAAACCCCCTGTCATGGGCAGGGACATGACACCTTCCACTAGACCAGGCTGCTCAGAGCCCCATCCAGCCTGGCCGAGAACACTTCAGGGATGGGACAAACTGTTCCTGTGTCCCTGAGCAGCCTGTTCCAGTGTCTTCTGACCCTCACAGCAAAGAATTTCTTCCTAATATCTAATCTAAACCTACTCTCTTGAAGTTTGAAGCCATTACCCCTTGTTCTGTAACTATATGCCCTTGTCAATAGTCTTGCCCCATCTTTCCTGTAAGTTCCCTTCAGATACTGAAGGGATTTAGGTCACCCTTGAAGCTTCTCTTTTCCAGGCTGAACAATCCCAATTCTCTCAGCCTTTCCTCATGGGAGAGGTGCTCCATCCCTCTGATCACCTTGGTGCCTCCTCTGGACTCACTCCTACAGCTCCACTTCCTTCCTGTGCTGAGCCCCAGAGCTGGAGGCAGCTCTGCAGGTGGGGTCTCACCTGAGCGGGGCAAGGGGGCAGAATCCCCTCCCTCACCCTGCCCATGCTGCTTTGGATGCAGAGTGGTTTCTGGGCTGCCTGTGCACATGGCCAGCTCATGTCCAGTTTTCCATCTACCAGCACCTCCGAGGCCTTCTTGGCAAGGCTGGTTTTGGTCTGTTCATCCCCCAGCCTGGAATGATACCAGCAGTTGCCCTGACTCAGGTGTAACACCAGCACCTGACCTTGTTAAACTGCATGAGGTTGTTGGAACCCGGGTCACTGAGAATTTTAGGCTTTCTGTGCTGAAGGGCACTGACCCTCAGGAAAGCACTGCATTTGACCTGAGGCCATGGAGAAGGCTTCCAAAATTGAGTGATAGCACTGGGATTGTGGGTGTGTAGTTTAAATAGAAGTGCATAATATCACAGGATGGAAAACTTAGAATTTAAGGTTTTAGAATATAATATATATATAAGGCAAGATGGAGGTCTTTGGCCGTGGGCTAGTCCTTATTCTTCACCTTCCTCTTCACGGGTTTGGGTGGTATTTTGTAATTGGATAGAAAAGCCCGCATTGCGGGCAACGAGTTCTTAGTTAACAATAGAAATAATTTAGGAGTCACTTCTTAATTTGATAGTTTGTGCTTAAAAGGCCTTGTAGAGAAAGAGATAGAGGCCATTTTATGCTATACTAGATAGAACTCACAGCTTGTGGGACTGTAACATGGATAAGAATTAATAAGCATCGGGACTCAAATAAGAAACACCATCTCTCATGCCTTTCATCCCAACTCTAACAAGAAGAAAAAGAAGATAAGCCCTCCACATGGGGTTCCCGTGTGCTGTGTGCTGTGTGCTGAGTGTAGGCAGTCCCCAGGGCCTGGGGAGGTCCCTCTGGATGGCATCCCATCCTTGAGGTGTGCCAACAGCACCACGCTGAGGTCCCATCAGAGTGTCCATGTTTGGAAATGCAGGTAAGGGTAGAAAGCCCACTATAAATTTTTCCATGTGTTTGGCCATTTTTGTAACCAATTTTGTGTTCATGCCCATCAAGACTCTGTTGCAAAGATGTTGCAGAGGTAGATTTGTGCTTAATTGTGTATGATGCATAAACATATATGAAATACAGGTTCCCTGATATCCCTGAGCTACCTAAACCATACTCAGGTTAACTCAGGTGCTGTAACTCAAATTCATTTGTAAACACTTCCAGGCTACATTATCTTTCATAGCTACTCCAGCTGCATTATCCCACTCATCCCAAATGAGGGCAAATAAACCCTCATTTAAATAAACCCACCACACCCTCTGTCATATTTTTTCCATACTTTTAGGTTCACTCCTGGGGATGCTGTTACCAAGCGTAGCACTCATTACATGTATTTTTTCAATAAAAATCCATGCCTGTTCTCACAGGCACAGAATTATTTTACATAAAACCCCACCAGCTCTTCTTCCATTCCATGATCTACAAGTCTTTTTAGGATCTTTTTTACCATTGGAGACTGGAAATGTGAGGAATTCTATCAGATTTAAGAGAGAGTGAATGGGGAGCCATCAGAGAGAAACTGTTTTGTGTAATTCTCCTGATTCCAAAGGAGCCACAAAAAGCTCCACCACATCTTCAAGTGCACCTAGAGGAAAATAACTGAATTTTATTCACTTTGACAACAGAGAGAAATGCAGTCTTGCAGCTGTGCAATAATCCACCATGCATTAGCCCATGTCTGACTAGCTTAATATTTATTCCAAAAACACTTTCACCTCAGATGTACCCGGTTTGCAGACTTCAGGAACTTGCTCCCACTCCTCCCAAGCAAGGGAGGCACGGAATATTTGAAAGTCCTCTCCATTCTGGGTTGCCCAAAGACATTCTCCTCCTCGTCGTGTGCCCTGGAGAAACATTGTGTGAGGCCCGGAGCTAACCCCACACTTGTGAATTGAGACAATTTTCCCGTTCCAGCACATGGCTCTTGCACATTTTGTTTCAAAATGAAATGGTGTTAAGGAGGCCTTTGGGAAAGGAAATAAAAATGGCATTTTATTTCCTTTTTTGGTTTTCTTTTTTTGTTGTTTTTTTGCCCTATCCATCACTTCTTCTCAAGAGCTCAAGTCCCAGGACATCCTGCCTGACACAATCCAGAGGTGGCCCCTTCAGGCTCTAAATAAAGTCACAGCTTTGGGGTTTCCAGGCAGAAAGCTCACTAGAAGGGCCATAGGAGGGATTTTGTCCTTCCTAAGGCGGATGAGAAATTGCAAGAGAAACCTGGATGCTGGTTGTGAAGGTAGGAACTAAACTCCTTGAGGAATAGGACAAACCCATGAATATTTTTCTTCTTGTGCCCGTGTTGATGGTGGTTTAAGAAAGTATAATTTAATTTGAGAGTGTTCACAGCAGCTCACAATAATGACAATAATAAATGAGCCATAACATTTCATTCCAAGAGCAGTTGATGGGGAATTCATAGATGGGATATCATGAAAACTATGAGTCCCCTACAGGCCCCTCCTCTCTCCATATTCCTCTGAAACTCTCATTTTTCAGCTCCCTGTTCTAACACAGGAACTGCCTCCCCTGACTCACCAGGGCGATGCAAGAACATGAGATCCTCAAATATTCCTGCATGGGAGCATCTCCTGTGCACCCAAAGGACATCCCTTTCTCCATACCCTCCCACAGGAGATAAGAAGCCCCAAATCTGCCTAAGGAACTGTCTCAGGAAGGAGGAAATGAGGTGATCCCTCCACGCTTTTCACATTCTGTAAGTAAAGGGAGAAGAGGAGTAAGCATGGGAGAAGAACATGCTGCAGCTAAATGTGCTTCTATTTCTGGAGATATTTCTCCACTTTATGATCACGTGTCCTGTTGCTGTCACTGTGCAGGCACCTCGGTAGTTAGAGCTACCATGTCTTCAAGCACGACTCTTTGAAGCCATATGATGACCCAAAAGTCCCTCAATTTCAAAGTCAATTTCTTTGCTCTGCTTGTCTTTCAGATGCAGTGAGAAAGAGGGATCCACCTTGGAGCCCAGTGACAGCAAATTGGCCCGTTTCATCCCCACTCACAGCAGGCAGGAACATGCAATCTGGAAATCATTGTCACCTTATAAAAGTGGCCACTTATTTTCAGGACCCAGTAAGTCAGAGCCTGCTTCATACGTGGAGCTTGGCACAGCTTTCCTCCCAACTTTCCTATATGAAATTTTAGGCTTAACACCTTTTTTTCTGCAAAATTTGCTTTTGAGTGTTGAACTATTTTCCTGCTAAAGTTTGCCTCATGCTGAGATCTAAAAACCAGAGCTTTTTGGCTAAAAATGAATCACTGAGGTCAGAAAGTTTCTACAGACCTCATAAACTCCATGGTCCTACGTGATTTAAGGCTACAGCCCTAGGATTGCTTTTGGGACAGTCTTTGACTGAACCAGAAATTTGGTTGGCCACTGGTCAGTTCCCTGTGGAGACTATCACTTTAGGAGGTATTTTAGAATTTGAGGTGTATTTCAAGATGGTGGCTCTGACAGAAGCATCCATCTACTGTGTTGTATGGGCTTTAGAGACAAAGGTGACTGCAGCAGTGCAAGAAGGGAGGAGGGATTCCTTCCTGGGCTTCTCTCCTCCATCTCTGGCCCTCAGCATCCTAAGTTACTGACTTCCCAAGCCATGCTCATATTGCTCCTCAACAGAGCACTGCAAGTTCATTTTTACAAATCTTCCACCTTTTGCCTCTAAATCCCCCTCCTCTCCCAACTGAAAGGCGACTTCCTCATTAGGATGCACCTGCCCTGGCACAGGCACCTGGGAGCCTGCAGCCACTCAGGACGCCAGGGCTGTGGTTTCCAGCGCAACAAAAATAACATCAGGGCTATCAACCTATTTCAGGACCGTTCCCTCATGCAGGGCTACCCGGCCAAACTATTCCAGGCTGCTACTGTACTGGCTGCTGGACGCTGCCTGCGTGTGCCCTGCATACTGTACATTCCCTTGTAAGGGCTTGCCCCATTCCCTGCTCTCCCCTGAGGTGTCATCTGGCCTTTTGCCCCACACCTGCTGGCAGAAAGGTCCCCACAACACCCACTCTTGAAATCCTGCTCCCAAGGCTTTCCTGGGAGCTCCCTAGAGGCTACAATGGCTTTGAACAAAAGAAGGTGCTCCCAGGGCAGAGCTGAGATGCTGCGTTGTGGTCCTGTGGCGCAGGGACATGGTTCTCTGGTCATGCAGAAGCCATGCTTCTCTATAGGATACTGTTGTAAAACCCACTTTTCTTTACTAGGTCCTCTGCAGTGAGCCAGGGCCTGGGACCAGGGTGTGGGAGAAGGGAGGGTGATGTGAGAGCCAGGTTCAGCACAGGTCCCCAAATCAGCTATCCATCAGAGATCCTAGAGCTGGAGCTTTGCTCAGGGTTTATCATCATTGATGTCAGCAATCCATAACAGCAAACCCAAACCTTTACAAGATTCACAGGGGCACTTTGATCCTCGCTGAGGAACAGGATGGCAACAAGCTGTGTGGGTGTAACCCCTTGAGAGATGGGATTCTGGGCCTCACCAAGGTCTGCAGGGGTAAGCATTATTAATGATGTAGTCTTGAAAGAGAAAAGGGCAAAAATGATGGATAGCAGGCTTTACAAGTGTCAAGAGTGCTGAGGACTGGGGACTGGAGTCATCCTATCCCTCTGTATTTTTAGTAAGATGTCTTACTGTTCTGCATTTTCTTTACAGCCTGTGGTGACAATTCAAACCTTAGGTCTAGAGCAATTCATCTCTATTGACTTCAGAGGGAACTTAGATGCTGCTTCAAAGTTAAGGACCTGAGTTAGTGGGTGATCCTAAGCTGAAACCTTCAGTTTAGCACCAAAGAGCTCCTACATGAACACCCCTGTAACACAAAGATGTCTGATAGTGCTGACCTGTGGAAAACGCCTCAAGACCAGGGAGGAGCTGCAAACTCCACAGCAAACCAGTTGCAGGTCCTCTCTGAATGGGGGGGCATATCCAAAATTACTGCCATGGCAGCATCATAGAATCATAGAATATGCTGAGTTGGAAGGAACCCACAAGGATCATGGAGTCCAATGTCTGGCCCTGCACAGGACACAAGAGTCACACCATGTACCTGAGAGCACAGACCAAACACTTCTTGCTGGTGCTGTGCCCAGCCACCCTCTGGGTGAAGACCTTTTTTCTAATATCCAACCTAAACTTCTCCTGACACAGCTTCAGGTCATCCCCTTGGTCCTGTCACTGTCACCACAGAGCAGAGATCAGTGTCTGTCCCTCCTCTTCCCCTCATGAGGCAGCTGTAACTGCACTGAGGTCTCCCCTCAGTCTCCTCCAGGCTGAACAGACCAAGTGCCCTCAGCCTCTCCTCACACGGCTTCCCCTCAAGGCCCTTCACCATCTCTCCCAGCTGAGCTTTCCAAGGGAACATCTCCTCCCACAGTCTGCATCCAGCCTGCATCCACCAAAGATACTGGGCACCTGATAGACACATAACAGGAGCTTTCAGTGCTTAATTCAAAATTCACATCCCTCAAAACCACCCAGCTGCTGTATACTCCTGGAAATACCTGAGATTTTTACAGACCATGGCTCCTACTAGCAAGGTGCCTTCCTGCCAGTTACTGGGCAGTGTTTTTCTCTGTATCACTGGTTTTTTACTTCCCTTTTACTTCTACTTTAATGGAATAAAATATTTAAATATCCAATTTAAAAATAAGCATGGTTCTCACCATGTGAGGCACACCAAGAGCAGCATGAGCAGAAAGAAAAGCACACTAGAAATATCTGGTTTGCCTGTTCACAGCCACAGTCCTTGCAGAAGACTCAAGACACATTTTGACATTGTTCATTTTGGCATTGCTCATTTCTGACACTGCACTCAAAGTCATGGTGCTGAAAAGTGCTTGAGTTTTGTTCTGGAAATGGATCCCTCATCCATGGCACTGCAGCCATGACAATACTTGTCACAGGAGGCACTAAACACTGGCCAAGAGCAACAGGAATAGATGGGGCAATGTGCAGAGGTGACCTTGCAGCAGGAGATGCTTCCTGCTGCTCCAGCCAGCCACCACAGTCGCCTCACACTCATGTCTGAGGAGCTGACTGTGTGACTAACCAACACTGAAGCATAAGATTTTCTATCTAAGGGGCACCATTTGCTGCAGAACCTCCTTCCTGTTTTCAATGGAATCATAGATTGGCTTGTGTCAGAAGGGACCTTAAAGATCACTAGGTCCAACACCATTGCCATGGACAGGGATGACACCCACCAGACCAGGTTGCTGCAAGCCCCATCCAACCTGGCCTTGAACACTTCCAGGGATGGGGCATCCACAACTTCTTTGGACAACCAGTCCCAGTGGCTCACCAACCCCATCCATGGGGGTAAACCAGTAAGCTCAAAACTCAAAACTCTCAAAACTAACAGAAGCTCTGCAGATTTTATGCAGTAATATGTCCCTGCTGTCTCTGCAATGTTCCTTCCAGACAGGCACAACCTTCAGTCGAAAGCACTGCTCAGCACTGGGCTCCATCAAAAGCTCACACAGCAATCCCAAGCCAGCTCACTGCCCCACGGCCTCATACTGAGAGGAACCACTTTGCAAAATCTGGAAGCTGTTCCCTTGACCCATCAGATAAGGCTGCTGCAGGATCCAATTTCTCAGCAAAACTCCAGGCCAGCAGCTAAAGCTATTCCTGCAGTAGCCCAGCCTGATAAAACTGCTGCTAGATTCCTCCCTTTTTGGCTGAAGATTTAATTTGAGATCTAGTATCCCACTGTGCACTCCCCCAGACTTCCAAAATGTTCTTCTCTAAACAGCCTTCCCGTCTCGCACTGCCAGGCTTTGCACATCTGGACTCCAGACCTCATTGTCACTGACCCAGGACTCACCATAGCTCTCCTCCTCCAGCTCAAAATTGAACACATACAGTCACCCTGATCTGAGCACAGCCCTTCTGCCAGGTGGTGTCAGCATCCCACAGGGCCAGGTCCAAGAGCTCACGTTTGTTTGCTTTTAAAACAAAACAGCCCTGGCTGAAGGCGCCCACGCCAAATTCCTGGGAACCCCACAAAACGTCAGCTGTGTCCTCAGTAATTCATACAGCCTTTCCACCCACAACAGTCTGAGGATAAAATCAGGGAAAATCTGTTATTAGGCTCCTTGTTTCTGCTGAAGATGGAAAACCCTGCACATAGCCTGTGGAAATGGTCTGAAATTGCACCCCCTCAGAAGCACCAGCAGTCACCAGGTAAGTCCCCACCAGTGGGAAGCCTCTACAGGTGAACACACTGCTGAGTACAATTTCTGTTCAATGCACCATTTTGGAGTACAGAGCAATTAGGATCAGGCCACAAGGGCCAGGCTGTCCCCAGCCCTGCAGGAAGCACCAGAATCACCCTCTCCTCTCCTCT